>JAQPZY010001434.1:1867500-2102500 GCA_029931535.1 Margaritifera margaritifera | reverse complement strand
TGTATATGCGAACAAAAACGTTTTACAAGGTAAATCAATCGGTATATCTTTCTACAACTTCCAACTGCATCGGCACTGTATAACCTGTGATGCTGTGCCGTAAGACCCTAAACCAAACCGTACCATATTTCTGCAACTGTAAATAATAGCATTTTAAGAGAATTTCACCACAGACAGACCATTGAATAATAAACAAATTTCTTCTTATATTGTGTACATTTGCATAGTTTGCCATGTTTGAAACTAGGATTTTCTAACTGACTGAATCGTTGTTTCACTGTGTGCGCAATGGTAGGAAACAGTCATTATTTAGGTATGCAGATAATAATGATCCTTTAAAATCTTCGCCTGCGTTATTACATAAAAAAATGTTAACATTTTTACGGTAAGGTTTTGATAACTAACTTATTTTATTTTTGTTTTAAATTCTATGTGGACTCCGTTTGGTTATGTCATAATTTTCACAGTATTTAGAAGTGTAAATATTTACATTACTGTACAATACGGCAATATATAACACACAAAACAAACTTATATGGGTGAGCGAAATTAGGAACACTGTATTCAGTTCTTGAGAGAGTACTTAGAGAAAACACCCTTTTCCTCCATGTTGTTGCCATGTAAAGTAACAAAGAGTCAGCAAACATACTGGTAATCAATGTATGTGTCTATAAAGGTTAAAGTTTCCCAACAAATCTCGATTGTGTCTATGTAAAATTTATTTTGTGTGTATAAAATTGAGCGAAATTAAAGCACTTTACTGTTAGTTTGTTTGTTTTACGTATGGTTGGTTCATTTGCGTGGGATTCCTTTTTCACCCCTACACCCAGAGTAAAGGTATATAGTAATCATAACCTCTACATAGCCTGATTCAGAGGTAGGCAAATTTTGTTTATAAAAAAATCTAAATATAGTTCTTTTTTTCAAAATAACAATTAGTACAATCACTAGTTTTCTTATTGACATAACTACTAATGAAATTTCAGATAGTGTTACATTTTCGTCAACACTAGTTTTCATAATTAAACCATTATTTGTGGTCTATTTTGCCCCAAATTGAAATTCTTTTCTTTTCACAAACACAATTTGTCAAGTCATCTGTGTGAGCTTGTTGACAAGTTGTGGTATTTGCTCACATGCTTGTAGATACGTTACTAGTTCTCGGATAGAAAAGAGGACAAGTCAAGAGATAAGTATGACCGTATTAGGGAACTAAATAACACCGCTCCCTGTACCGTGCTTAATGTTGACTAAAATATAGCGCACATCCGTGACTATTTTGTTGATTCCCCTGTTTACTGGCATCTGTGGTACCAACGACGAATGAAACTTATATGACCAGGGACAGAACTGTTTAATCAAGGGATAAACTTTTTAATCAACTCTTTAAAAACAAATTTCCACATTTAAGCCTATTGATAAAAATGCATTCAATGCCCCTTTAGTCACGAAACAATCTGAGCACAAACTGTGAACTTGGATTCAAAGTTGCAAATAGAAAAATCATCTTTAGAATATCTTAATATCATTTAAATTTAGCGTGTATGTAGGTGTTCAAACTATAAGATCATGCCAAAATGTTCATATCTCTAACACCATTTGGAGAGAAGTTATAGAAACTCCATGTTTTTTTTATATTTGAGCACGAGTTTGGTTTGTGCACTCGGATAGTTTTGTGACTACGGAGCCAGGTGACTTGATGCTTAGACGTAGACGGAAAAAGTACGAGTCAGCTACTAAATCAAAAGGACTGTACAAATTATTCTGAAAATATGAGAGGAATGGGATGGGTGGGGGATGCAAAATCAGAAAAGATACCGTGCATATAGTTGATCGATCACGCAAAATATACAAGTAAAAACTTTTTGCCGGTCACCCTGCTATGTAAGATATTTGTTTTTTCATCGTGGTAGTTTGGTTCTCAAACGTCAACAATTCGAGTAGCAACCGAATGGATATTACGTACACCTTACTTGGATGGTGTTTTAGTTATGTTTCGCAAAATGTACATGAAAAATATTTTGGTTCTTGCATACGAAACATAATATTGTTTCGCACCATAAATCCCGAGAAAAAGAAGAAAAAAATTAATCTGGTTTCTGAGACACAATGATCTATTGTCCGCTCTTTGTCAAGAAATACCAACTCATGCTGTCGGTAAGAAAATATAAACAATATTTCAATTAAAAAGCAAATATCGTTAAAAAGTTTTGATTACTAACAATAAAACCCTTTAAGTTTTTCTTCGAAAATACGCAACAAAACGCTTACAAGATCTTGTAAGACTAATATACTATACGGATGTGCTTGCTCACGTTGAAACAAACGTCCGCATTATTTACTCTTTATGTTTAATTAATCAGAGTGTAAATACTTTAGATTTTAAGAACACATTTTTTTTTCTCATCTAAATCTATTCAAAACTAAACCCAAAGAAAACTTTAAACATGAAACGATATTTCTTTTTTCTTTTTTACTTCTCGCAAAAGTAATAACTAAAATCAAACTTGAATTTGCGTATGTTATTGTTTGGACTTGTCTGATGTACATGCGAGGATGTCCTTAAGGCTGAGGCAAAAGGAAAACCCGGAAAGAATCAAGACCCGAAATGGACGACAAGCGACCTTTGCAGTTGATGTCTGCTTGGATTGAATACGGGGCAGGAGGCGCTGGTGGTGGTGGTGGTGGTTGTGGTGGTGGTGAGAGGCAAAGTTTGGTAGTAACATTAAAAGAAAGCTAAAGTAAAACTCACATGCCACTCTAATTGTTTGATTCTTGCAAGACAAAATCGACGAAGAAAAAAACAAATCATACGCCCTAAAATTTTTTATATCATTGAGTTTGTTTTACAACAATCAAACAATAAGGTATGATCAAGGTATCTAGACACTGGCTGGCCACAGGCATTTCATTTCACTCTGTTTGGCCGTACATCGTGGACGATATTACTGGTAATGATTAAGGAGAAGAAAGAAAAAAGCAATAATGAGAATTCCTTTCTTTAATAATGAACTAGTTCACTCTTTTAAATCTACAGTACTGCGAGCGGAACCTGTCCGTCCACGAATATGGTGTTTGTCACTGCAAAGAATTAATATATAAATTATACCTTTGGACACTTTGGTTAATATATACCAATCGGCACTCTCCTTTTAAATATTGTGATAGCGTTAGGCATTGGATGTTCGCACCTGCAGCAGAGGTAATTAGTATTTTCCGTGAATAAGATTGCACAGAAGACTACCTAACCTTCATCACCGATCGCCCATACAGTAGGTAGTTTATTTTTGTAGACCTACCATACATTGTTCTATATTTATAATTGATGTTCTATAACCAAGTGAAGTGAAGATCCTTGACAATTGTTATTAGTTATGTTGTTTATTCATGTGAAGCGAAGCTCAGATCAATTATGAAATGAAGTTATATTGGGACTTTTCGCTGCGAAATTTAAAGTTAAAATTTTGTATTATTTCAACTGTTCATGAAGTGTCAAGACTAATAAATGTGCTGAAAAAAATTATATATGTTACCTCCACACGAATAATTTCAAGTTTCGAAAGCATCAGTCGTACCTTATGAGTCAGTAAAATATTAATGAAGTACCAACAATTAGGGTGCGCTATCAAAATTATTCCCACAAATGTGACGCGGTGTCTGAAAATATATAAACTTTGGTTTTGGAAGTGTTCCTTGATTACTAGGTAGAATTACTTGACTTGCTAGTTAAACGTAATTCATCGTAACAATTTGTCATGGCTGGAAATAGGTATTTTGAAAAGCGTAGTCTCTTTTGAAATTTTGATTAAGATATTGTTCTTTTTGTAAGAAAAGTTTGCAGATTCATTTAAATGAGAGGGGTGGGGGATGCAACAAGATACTTCAGTATTGTATTGTAAACAACCATGTACTACAAAATTCAAGCTTTTATTATCCTTTTTCAGGGTAGATCACCTATTTCGCAGTAAAGATCCATTTCTTCATAATGTCGACAAGCCCGTTTCAAGTCTTGCTTCTTTATTTTGTAGTATTTCCAGTCTGTCAATGTCTGTTCTATATGAATAGAGAGGATTCATTTACTGAATAAGACACATGAATGTTTTCAACGGCTTAGTTTACAAGACATTCATCCACCCATACATCAATTTTCTTTCTGATCACTAAATGCTTGACTTAGACAGTTTAAACACTTTTTTGTATCAAACAATATCCAGTTGACTGTACAACAATATTTTGCAAGTTATATAACTTGCTCTCGACCATGATGGTGCATTTCTAAGCTACCCCATCTAATCATTGACAAAATCTTATGAGGAGAGCAGAGTCCAAAAAATATTGTTAAACTCCGGTTGCATTGTGACATATCAATACAGGTTTTAGATATGAGCAATAATTAACATTCCTCAATGACAAGATACGTTGAAAATCATTCATTACAGAATGAATTTGAGTCACACAAAGTACAAAGTATTGAAATGTGTGTGTGTGTGTGTGTGTGTGTGTGTGTGTGTGTGTGTGATCTTTCAACGATGTGTAGAAGTATTGAAATGACACTGGTTTTGCAAAAATAAAATATATCACCCTCTTTTATTCTTCTACAAGCATAACTATTTAAAGACAAGACTTACAATCTTGAAACAGATGACAGACATTAAGGTGAAAATAACTGAGGTCAGACACAAGTTTCTGAGGCATCTTACTTTATATAAGAATAATTACAGGATTGCAATCACATCAAGTGTACATTATATTGACGCGTGAATGTTTCCTGTTGATTGAAAAACTTTATAAACGTCCACGTTATGCTTCTATGTGAATCTCTATAAAAGGTTTCTGAAGCATATTATTATATATTTCATACTGAGATATTGAAATATATCAGTGGGAGAAAAATATTGCCACAGACTGAACTTACATGGCCTGTTACTATTCGATATTCGGTGTCACCAATACAGTATCGTGTACCTGTTGCACTCAGCGACAAACGGTACACATTTTTAAGAAAAACTATATTTTACATATAGTAATAAAATTGTTTAAGTAGCGATTTTAACTGTTATCACAATCATAATCATGTCTGAAAAGGATGTAGAAATCAGACATTGATGAGTATCGATTGCAAACCGAAATTAGTTGACAACCGAACTTGGGGTGCAGCGTCTGTTACCGAAATATTCTGCAAGCTTGCCAACACACACAAATTCACCACTGAATGCAGAAATAAACAAAAATGTAAACCAAAATCCTTACAAGTAAACTCCCAATCATTAAAATATGTTGTTTAAAGATGCTACGCTCTGAAATCTGTTAGACCGTTCTGTTTTGTTTCTACAGCTACTCCCACCGCAGCAATGTTGACTGTATCAATCCGCGCAAGAAATGTTTTAACGAAAATCAAAATCTCTTCATTTTTGTATGAAAACAGTGATAATTAGACAAAATACACAAATTGAAACATTATATGTACAATCTAAATTTGCAAAAAGTCGCTGTGCTTAAATTGTAGTAAAATTTCGGAACTTCTTTTTATCGATGTTGTAATCGCACTGGCACAAAATGAAGAAACAAATCCATGCAAATCGAAGGCTTTTGTCTTAAAAAAATATATAATAAAAATAAAATCTGCTTTTTTGAGTAGATATAAGGAAATATTTCACTCGTGACAATACAATGTTCCCATTGATCGAAACGACAATGCTCCAACAGGTCATAATATAGTGCGTTTGTACCGCCACATTTAGTCTGCTTCCTTCACCCTCACACTTGAATAGCCTGGTCTCCAGATCGTCTGTAGCCAAAAGAACGACATTGAACCAGTCTACAGTATTGAAGCCATTTCAATTTATGCATAAGGAACAATAGCAGCCTGGGAAGAATTTCGGAACACTAGTAGGAATCAGTCTTGGCTTTCGTGTACTAATCCGAGGAGATGATGGGCTGCTTAAGTCTTGGGTGACCTAGGAATCACAACATCGTTATGGCGCTGACATTGATATTCTGAAAGAGTATGAGCTCATACTCCTCGCCGTGGGTTCTCTTCCTTAGGGAATATAATAGCACTGCCACAAAGCTATTCGCTTGGTGGTAAAATGCCACGTAGAGAAACCCGCATGCATTGATTACTATATCAGACTCAATTTAGATTGCATTTGCTGCTATCTATACTCTACAATGGCTTTACTGCAATATGCTAACATTTTCCAAATATGAATGCTACAGAATAATGTTTTGACTTTTAATTATTCCCCTAATAAACCCCATACTATCATATACACACAAATCTTTCATAAAAGTTATTATTTCATATGGTTTTAAATCGATAATGTTTCATGCACAATGTATATCGATTTTAGTTGCAGATTTTTCAATCTAGAGGACGACTATAAATAGAAATTGTTTTTTCTTCCAATGGTTGGTATGTGCTACCCAGTAAATCACAAGTAAGTGCTAAGTACTTCACGTGCACGTACGCGAGGGTTAACTTTCATTTTGCACATTTTACCATTCAGCCTTGTTAGAATGGAGCTGTCATTTTTTGCTGTGATGAACAATAGTCTTGTTTTCATATCTATATTGCAGGTACGTTATTATTATATTTTTCCTAGCTACAAATAATGTTTAACTGAATTATTTTGAATGCATTCAAAATATTTAATTACTATGAACACATAACAGACATTTCCTTAACAAAGGAAGTAATCATATAGTTGTTACGCTTCCTAATACACTTACGATTTTACTTAAGCATGCGTGAAATGTGATGTTTCGATGCACGAAGACTACTTGCTTATACAGCTGAAATGGACAAAAAAAATCCAATTTGGGGAAATAATTTTGCATATACCTTTAGTTTAAATACCCGATTCGGTACTTTGTCCCATTAAAGCCTTCGTTCAATGTTTGCATTGATTCCTTCCAATACTAACAGCCATGCTTTTGTTTCGCCTAACATCAGAAGTATTACATATCCAAGGATGCAGTCATTATTAAGAAATGTAATTAGTAAAACAGGCAGAGACCCCTCAAACTTTTCGTCACACAATTTTAGAAGAGGAGCAGCTAATTTTGGCTTTTTAGGCCTACGTTCCGTCAGAAGTAATACAATGTTTGGGAAACTGGAAAAGCGTTACTTACCAACAATATATCGAATATTCTGTGAAAGACAAACTGAAAATTTATCCTGAACTGTCTGAATGTATCTCGAAATTTTAACTTTTCTTGCAGGCAAAAAGGACATCATTTTTTCTGATTAAATAGCCAGATATGTCTCTAATATGAGGAATACCACAATTCAAGCATTTCCATTGGTTAGAATTAGGAGGATAGCTTACTTTTTGTCTTCAAATAGGCCAAGTATTCTGAATTAAGACGCGGTCATATTTCATGTTGGCACCAATAATTTACAAAGACAATCAGCTGGAGTGATAAAGTCAGAGTGTGCAAATTTAGTAGCCCGGTCAAGATCAATTTCTCAGCCAACCAAAATATTGTTATCGTCCATTTTACCTAGACCCGTGGATGATCAATTTTATGGAGCAAAACATTTAGAATTCAATAAAGTCTTGCAGTCAAAGCTATGTCCCGATCTTCACGTGGCATTGATTGCCCCATATGAACCCTTTTTCTTTGACGGAAAAATAAAAAGAGAGTTCTTTGCAATAGAAGATATAGTCTTGGAAGGGATAGCAAGATTAAGATATTTTTTCTGTTGAGTTTTAGACAATCTATAACATTCTACCAGGTCCATATCGTTACCGGTATCCTACATTTATGAGTTTGACAATACTACTGCCCAGAACCTTTCTCTTTTTAGACAGCCTATCGTGCACAACACCTCCCATTTTAGCCTGAGTTAGGGATGGCTTAAGTTATTACCATCATCCATCTATCAGCCAATTTAAATTCCAATAATTTTCTTAATCATCCCTTTCACAATTCTAATGAATTTTATATAGTGATTTCATGCTGAAACATACATATTCGCATCGTCATTGGAAGAGTATTCCCACATGCCAATGTGGACTTTATTCTAAGGCAGTTTTCCAATAACATATTTCACTTCTGTGGTGCAATAATGATGGGACATACTTTTGGACTCAATAAGCATTACGCTTTACGTCTGACCAACCATTAGATTAGTGACAATTCTTTGGCGGTCCTTCAGCTTGGCGGCTATATTGCACACTTTCAAGTGTTGAAATTTCATATTACATATACCCACGTTTTTTGTATTTCATGTTTTACCATCTGTACATAATTTCATCTCATCTATTCCTATTGTTATTCATGATGCATAAATGTATTGACACACACACGCACACACATACACATCAAAGAATATTCAAAGAATACGTGGTTTTTGTAATAATTCTTTACATCAATCACTGTTGATTTTCTTTTGAATAGTAATCACATATTGAACATATATCAAAGAGAACATGCATGTTTTTAAAGAGCACTGTCTCAACCTGTAATTGTATTGCTTAACATGTAAGTTTGTAATTCTCATTGAAATTTCTCGTTTTAAATACGCATTACATATTGTTTTTTTTGTCTAAAAATATGTTCTGCGCATTGCCATTCGGCCATGTTAGAAGGAAGATGTCACCAAACTAGTCTTGTTTTGTGTCTATATTGCAGATCAAGTCATGCAATAAATTTGTAGTCAATCAGTTGAAGTCTTGTGACCTTCTTTCGAACCCTGTGACGTATAGGAGGGAAAAGTCCGGAATTCTTTACTTGCAATGATGGAGCACAGGGTTGATGATGCTACAAGCTAGTCCGCGGCAGACATCACAACATTCATGTGACGTCACTAGGAAGCGATCTGAGCCGCTATCCACAGTTTTGATTTTTATTTTCTTCCGTTACTTTTGATTGGATTTCAGAACGTAGGTTCCAGTCAACATTCTTGTGTACTAATGCGCGGAAGCGATGTACTAAGGCTTAAATGACCCTGGGGTCAAAACATCCTCGCGGCAACGATATATTCTGCAGTGAACCACCAATCAGAATTGAATGTAACCTATTCATTGCAAAGTAGACCCAAAGTATATACCTTCCGTCTCAAAATGAACAAGACACGAAGCAACGGAGAAACTTCGAGTAAAAGTGGCCATTAAATGACCAGAAAACGACTTAAATCGTCTATGAGGGAAAAGGTTTGGAATGTGTCCTTTACTGTGACACAAGTTATGAAAGGCTGAACCTGCTGACGGTACTAGAAAATTAGCAAGGACTTGACGAGGGCTCACATTTCGAACCGCGCGAGTTAGTTACCTTGTGTTAATTGGTAGAAGCGAAGTGGGTGTTGTCTAGTTTCCCTTTTTTAACTTACATACATGAGTGCCTTGGATATTATAATAGTATCTGACGCTGTGCATATGTTCCAATCACTGTACTCCCACCATTTTTGTAAGATCTATCGTCTTTTCTTGGTCTTCAGATGGGTGCAACATATGGCACAATCTTTTACGTGCAGTCATCCTAATTGTTACTGGCTGATTTCAGTGATACACGGTGCATATTATGGTCATCATTGCAATGTCGTGCTTTTATTACTTTTACAAGACTTATTGTCCTTTTCTTCATGTTGTTGGCATGTACATGTATTTGATTTTAGCCGAGTCTGCATTATAGGTACATCTTCATCGCGAAGGTAGATGCATGATGGATTTATTATTTATGAATGATAGCACTCTTTTATTATTTATGAATGATAGCACTCTTTTATTATTTATGAATTATCGCACTCTTTTATTATTTATGAATTATAGCACTCTTTTATTATTTATGAATTATCGCACTCTTATTATTTATGAATTATAGCACTCTTTTATTATTTATGAATTATAGCACTCTTTTATTATTTATGAATTATCGCACTCTTATTATTTATGAATTATAGCACTCTTATTATTTATGAATTATCGCACTCTTTTATTATTTATGAATTATAGCACTCTTTTATTATTTATGAATTACAGCACTCTTTTATTATTTATGAATTATAGCACTCTTATTATTTGTTCATTTGTTTCATGTGAACTTCATCTGAAACCTATTTGAGACTTCATTTTAAGATCCACCTGATTAGTAATGTCGTTAATGTTTCTCATTATTAACAATATGTGTACTTTTGATGACATCGCTCCTCGCGACCATTGAGATATATATATATATATATATATATATATAGAGAGAGAGAGAGAGAGAGAGAGAGAGAGAGAGAGAGAGAGAGAGAGAGAGAGAAAGAGAGAGATATATCACTGGTGAAACTCATTTCTTCCATCTGAAAATTGCTATCTAAAAAGAGCCTGCTTTGTACACAAATAAAATTAGGCAAATAACTTTATAGAAAAATCTTAAGGTCAAACGTATTTTGACAAATCCGGTTGCACAACCTTCACGGATAAAAAAATACCAAGTTTTCATTGGTACTACATTCATTTAGATCGTTATTTAATAATAACAGTTTCATGGTATATGACCATAATATAATTTGATTGGTCATTTAGAAATGATAACCAACTTAAACCAATATAATCTTAGTTCTCATGGCTGTAAAAAAAAAAAAAAAAAAACTCCGTGATAAATACCTTTAATTGTATGTTCATCAGACCGAAAACCTGGAATGGGACCATGAAAATCACCTCACAGGATTTAGTTAAGCTCAGAGGCCCAAAAATATGATTTTTATCAGCTGTAAAGTTTATTTATTATTTTACTGTAGAAATAAATCTGTACAAAAAATACATTTATCGCAGCACCGGGTTTTTCATCCCATACTCTTGCACATGCACTCAGAAAATTTGAGAAATGTACGTCGTTTTCCTTGTTTCAATAAAAAGACAAGCGACACGATAGAACTCTATTATTCTGTACTTTTAACAAATCAGACTGAATTCTCTTGATGAGTCAACAATCCTACACTGTAGGGAAACTGGATTTAGTGGCGATACCGCACATGTTGTGTTTGTTTCTGGCCATCATGATGTAGCCCTGCATACCCCAGCTTGTACCCCAGCTGCAAAAATAAATAAATACATAAATAGAAATCAATTTTTGATATGAATTATATGTCTATGTATGTATGTATGTACACACCGATTCTAGTGCGGCCAATCGCGCCATAAATCATCCATTAAACCCCCTTTATAAATCTTCAAAAATGTTTGATGTTTTATTCAAACACTGTACAAATTCGTGGTAAATGCGTTTGAGAACACCAAATATTGCGATCTGTTAATTTTAAAAAAGTATATACTGTTTTATTTTGATTTTAAAACCTTTCAACCAGGACTATATCGCAATTTACAGAAACCGCCTCAAGTCTGGTAGTAATCAATGAAGACTGTTGTCACCTACTAGCCAATAGTAACGGTATTTGTATGTTGGGGTTTTTTTTATTTCTTTGCAACAAAATTGTTAAGTGTACAATTTTGTATTGAAAATTACTTTGTTGATTTGCTTACAAGACGGAGAAACATACAATTAGGAGATGATACTAACAAGAAAAAGTATTGTACTCGCAATATATATATATATATATATATATATATATATATATATATATATATATATATATATATATATATATATATATTATACATGGGAATACGGTCATTATATCATTTCTTTTACATTATCTCTGGTTGTTTACGAAAGGGTACACTAATTAACAAAATGGTGGCACCTAACAAAGCAGGCATGCATGCGTTGGCAGGTAGAATTACATATTTGAGGCCCATATTTTCCAGTTGCTCAGATATAACAACAAAAAGAAACGAACCAACGAAACAACCATACATACATACATACATACATACATACATACATACATACATACATACATACATACATACATACATACATACAGGCGGAAGATAGTCATACAGGCAAAATGCAGAAAAGACAATACAAAACAGAATAAAACAAAAAAAAAAAAAAAAAAAAGCATCAAATAATTCCGACTGACCTGTTCTTAACCATCCAATAGTCCTTGCCACCTTGAGTTCCATATCCTACAGCTAGGACTCCGTGATCCAGAGCTTGAGGGTCACATGCTGGGTCACTGTAGATTCCATGCTTGTACAACTGGAAAGAATTGTGGCTGGCGTCTATGGCAACTGAGATGGGGCCTATTGTTGCTACAGCCTTCTGAAGGTCAGCTTCACTACCTGATTGGATGTCCTTACAGCTCGTTTCGGTGGCTCCCACATTCGCTTGTGTGAACTTGCACTTTAGAGTCTGAATGATATAATATAATGACATAAACTCAAAGGGCATATTACTCAAGATCGCCTGGCACAGGGAATTGTTCCCCGCCCGCACCCCCCTGTTCGTCTGTCCATATATTCCACACTTTCAGGCGGAAAAAAAATTCTCTGTCCTTGATTTACTGTTCTTAAGCATGGGGCAAAATTATGGGTTCATAGAAATCCTCAGACACCTATTCTCCGTCCAACCTAAAAGATTAAACGGCCGTTGCCCAATGTCATTTTATGTATGCTTGCTGAAGTTTCTGTTGTGACTTTCCGCAAGGCACGTGACCTCGATCTCTCCAACGGGCCAAACCGGAGGTGAATTAAAGTTTCTGCGGGTTGGGGGTGGGGATGATGGTGGAGGTTAGCCTGGTGATGGACAGGAGTCCCATTTGGAGTTGGTGGAATGGATGTGCATAACGTCACGATAAATTTCAAAGACTGCAGTGTATCAGCTACTCCGACTTTCTGTATTCTAAAGACACTTCCATACAAACATAATTGTTTTAAATAAAGCTGTTGGAACATTATGTAAATCCAAATTTATAGGAATAATTTATTTTTACTTTTCAAACATTATGTATGGAAAATCCCTTCCAACGTTTCATCTTTACATAACGAAAAAATCCTAAAATACTCAGATAAAGTGCCAAAAGCATATTTTGAAGGGTAGCCACTTGTGGACTGCTATAATCATACAGGGGTTCCTCGGAATATTATTTTTTTGACTCGGTGTAAACCCCAATACGATGCATGTTACAGGACTCAAATACCTAAAAACTGAATCAATCTCAGTTTTTGTTGACGCTGTCACTGTTGCCACCAGGAATATGATAGCTGTGTCTCCCTTTTGCTAACGCACACAAGATAATAAATCAAATCACTTCAGTACTCAATAGCCAATTACAAACCATATTTCCTTACGTAATTTAATCAATTACCAACCATATTTACTTATGTAATTTAGCCAATTACTGGCCATATTTACTTAAGTAATTTAGCCAATTACCAACCATATTTACTAACGTAATTTAGTCAATATTTAAACATATTTACTTACTTAATTTAGTCAATAACCAGTCATATTTACTTATGTAATATATCCAATTACCAGCCATATTTACTTACGTACTTTAGCCAATTACCAACAGATATTTATTTACGCAGTTTAGTCAATTACCAACCATATTTCCTTACGCATATTAATTTTGTAATTAAAGATGCGATACCAGTGACTCATAGATCGGTATTGTATGAAATATTTGAGTTCGGAAATACACATGCATGAGAGAGAGAGAGAGAGTACCTGAGCTTTGTATGGATAAGATGCTTCAGTATCGATGCCCTTATTGGTGATGATGTACTCAAAAGCCTGGTCCATCAAGCCTCCCTGGCAGCCCAGATTACCTGGTCACAAAAATGTACCATATGTACTGCGAAATGAAAGTTATATTTCATTTTTCTCTATTTTTTAAAAGCGATGGGTTTTCCAACCCGCAGTTGACAAGGGACGACAATTTATATGCCCAACAAGCCCGAGCAACTAAAATTCATTGCTGGGTTACTAAACTTTCATGCAAGTAACCTGATTTGCATATTAAAAGGAAAAGAGAACAATTTATCCCCCATGCCGAGCTAATAGGTCAATATTAAAATAGTCGCCCCTGCAGTTGCCGTTCCATGGTATTGTAGTAACGTTCGGATAAACTTGAGTACCTGCCATTTTTCCTTCCGTCCTCGGTGAAATCCTTGAATGTATGTTTTACTTACTACTTGAAACAAATGTATTAATTATTTGCGAAACTTTGATTTATAAACGAGAGGTTTTAAAGCAGCGTGACAATGACCAAGCTTTAAAAAAAACTTGATTATTCGGTTTAAAGTTAATTCATATAAAACCTATCGTACATCAATTTCGCACAACTTGTGTATAGGCGTCACAGGTAGATCTTACCGCGGACTTAAGGCGAGGGAAACTGAAGAACCGGGAGAAAACCACCGGCCTTGGATGTATGGCAATCTGCAATTATACATGCCGGTGCTGGGATTGAACCCGGGACCACATAGGTGTAAACCCAATGTGTTACTCTGTATCACTGCACTATTCCGAGTGCAGTCGGTGCTATTTGTCCTGAAACTTCTTACACACTAAGCGATCTCTTAAGCTGACATTCATAGAAATAAAGCATATAAATGTTCAGCTGTTATGTTGTCAAAATATTCTGACCTTTTCACAACAAACTGAAAAGAACTTACGATGCATATCTGTCAGAGACATTTGGTTAAAAATCTTTTAAATTATTGAAGGAAAAGTGACAGCTACTCAATGTTGCTCGAATCCCATTGTGTAACGTAGGTTACTCATCAGGATATATTGCACAATGTCTGCTAATATTTCGCCTACATGTGTAGAAATCAGAGACATATGTAACACAGCTATGTCTTTGTAATGATTAACAACCAAGTCACTAATGTTTCAAACGTCATCAGTTTAAAAGGTAGCACTGATAATAAACAACAGTTTGGAGAAATGATTATGCATGATGTGCTCAACATTTGAGTATCCATTTATCAATTTAAAACATTTGATATACAAACAATTCACTATGATAGAAATTAAATTCCGCTACAAGTGGTTGCTAAGACCGGTTTAATCAGAAATACCATGTATGTATGTATGTATGTATGTATGTATGTATGTATGTATGTATGTATGTATGTATGTATGTATGTATGTATGTATGTATGTATGTATGTATGTCTACCTTCCTATCTGAGTATTTTTACTTCTTATAACTATAAAACTATTTACCTTCCTTCCGTGAGCAGTCTACGAGATTCTGTTCCGACAGAGACACCAGACTTTTGGTCTTCTGGAAATGCTGTCCCTCAAGGGATCCGGTTGCTGAAAAGGCCCAACAGGATCCACACTGGCCCTATAGTGGCACAAAAACATCCTTTTTATCATACACACTCTCAATACAGTGCAAGGATATCCTGATCCCTTCGATCTGTTACCCCCCCCCCCCCCCCAGCCTTTATAAATCAGCCTACTTTACACTCAGTTAGAATCTGGTGACGGCTTTCAGTCTAAAATCTGACTTTTTCTTCTCTAAATTGTCATATCGATACGGATTACGTCAGATTTATCCATTATTATTAGTAGTATTATTATCATTATTCAACAGAGCCCTTTAATGTAATTTGTATGGTAGTGAACGATTGAAATGACGCAACAGAGAATGACACGTAACACACTAATGTAATGTCATAGTCTGGTTCATGGACCCAATTCTAAACGAATTTTCCTAATATTTAACGAGAGTAAAACGGAGAACGCTTTCGATCTTACTCAATCAAGATGCTTTGTAAAAGCACAATATTGGTATTTGGTCTTCGCTTGTTAGATTTTGTTTGTTTGTTTTTTCAATACAACAATTGCAGCACTTTACCAACTCATTTATTTTAGTAAATTTTCAAATAGCACTAGAGTGCGTAAATAGAAAGGGTACTGGAATTTGAATTTATCCATGTAATCATTTATTTTCTGAATGCGTGACCAACTAGGAAAGATCGTGTTATTTGAAATCGTATTACTGATCAAGAAATTGCCATATTTACCTACTGATAAATGTCTGGAAGGGTTACCCTCCTTATGATATTAATAAAAAATAATAATAATAATAATAATAATAATAATAATAATAATAATAATCGAACATAAAGATATTGTCTTGACCATACAATGATGAAAGAAGATTACTTTGGGATTACAGTTTCTTCACGTAATTCGTCTTGGTGGTACCGCATTTATTCATGTACAACAAGCAAACACCTACTAACAGGCCATAATGTGCAGGCGTATCTGAGTCTGCGTCATTCGCTTAAATTCATATATAGACTAAAAAGCATAGACTTTAATCTACCCGGCACATAATGCGAGAGAAAATATGGGTATACACAATTCACAGCTGTACACTCCATATACAGGGGTAAATAAGGTTTATAAGAAATATTTAATTTTGAATCAAATTTGAAATTTATAGGTCTTAAAGGGTAAGCTGTTCAAATTCCGATCAGTGGGGTTATTACGATTACTGACATATTGTGTGCTATTCAGGTATTCTGCTAGTCTGCACGCAAAATGGCTTGTTTCTCTGGCTAGTCTGCACGCAAAATGGCTTGTTTCTCTGGCTAGTTTGCACGCAAAATGGTTTGTTTCTCTGGCTAGTCTGCACGCAAAATGGTTTGTTTCTCTGGCTAGTCTGCACGCAAAATGGCTTGTTTCTCTGGCTAGTCTGCACGCAAAATGGTTTGTTTCTCTGGCTAGTCTGCACGCAAAATGGCTTGTTTCTCTGGCTAGTCTGCACGCAAAATGGTTTGTTTCTCTGGCTAGTCTGCACGCAAAATGGCTTGTTTCTCTGGCTAGTCTGCACGCAAAATGGTTTGTTTCTCTGGCTAGTCTGCACGCAAAATGGCTTGTTTCTCTGGCTAGTCTGCACGCAAAATGGTTTGTTTCTCTGGCTAGTCTGCACGCAAAATGGCTTGTTTCTCTGGCTAGTCTGCACGCAAAATGGCTTGTTTCTCTGGCTAGTCTGCACGCAAAATGGCTTGTTTCTCTATAAACTAATACGTAAATGCGGTACTGGTAATTCAAGCACATAGGGCATTCCCAGTGCAAATGACATCATCACTTGATTCTCTCTTCTCATCAGGTTGCTTGTTGGTTGGTTTTTAACGGCACTCTTAGCACATGATTGGAAATGTCATGCCGATGAAATGGGAGCTTAGTGACTTTCCCAAGGACATACCGAGGCAGCCGGGCCGGGCTGGCCTGGGCGGGTACAGAACTCGCGACCGTTGGGTTACGAGTTCGATGCTCTACCAACGAAGTTAGCGTGGCTCTGTTTCTATTGTTGCCATCAGAAATAGTCGAATCAGATAGAAACATGTGGCTAGCAGAGCTTGGTAAATCTATCAGTCAAGTTTTGAGAATAGTTACACCCATGCCTAATATCATGTGCGTACAGATTATTAAATTTATTAATTTATTTAAAATACGTGAGAAAATACTGAATAGACACAAAAAGCCAATTGTTTTTCAAAATGTTCACTTGTAGATGGATTTATCCCCAGTAATATTAAGCAGTTAGTTAATTCTGACCACACGGGAATACTAATGAACAAATGAGCAAAGTAGAACAATCATCGCTAAAAAAATAGCAATCCGCTTAAGATGGAAAATAAACTTTAAAAACATTAGTTCATGTTATATATATATATATATATATATATATATATATATATATATATATATATATATATATATATATATATATATATATATGGATCCATATGAACTGATAGTTTCTAATTATTAACTTGGAAAAATGTAATGTATCAGAAGTGATTCATTAAAATGTATGTTGACGTGGTCATAATTACCCACTTCTTGTAGTCAGAATTACACACTTGGAGGTCGGAATTTGCCAGTTTGATTTGACTAGATAAAATTAAAATTTTTTCCATTATTTATTATTTCCACGTTACATTCATAGTCAAGTTTCATTATTTAACCTCTCTTTCATCAACCTTTGGAGTGGTCCTAATATGGCACATTTACCATAAATGAAAAGGTCAGCAAGGCAAATACAATACTGGGACTGATATTGAACACATTTATATACACGTACAAATGTTTCATTAATGCATAAATCCTTAATGAAGCCTCACCAACAGTATGTCTCTGTTATATGGTATCCCAATCTCAAGAAAGACAGAATAACAGTAGAGAATGTAGAGCAACAAGAATGGTAAAGAATCTAAGTAGTCTACTATATCGTGAAAGGCGCGATGTTCTTGAACTCCATGCCTTGTAATGTAGAAGAAAAAGAGCAAACATGATTTGACTGTACACTATTGCATGACACTGATGAGGTCAATAAAAGTAAATTCGTCAGCATGTCAGCATACCCTAGTACAGAAGGTAACACACTGAAACTCTTTTTAAAGAAAGATTAGCATAACAATAGAAAAGATGTCTTTAGTCATAAGTAGTGGATTCCTGAAATAGCGTCAATGATCACTTAGTGCATGCAGCCTCTGTTAATGCTGTTAAAGAAAGAATTTTTAAATCGGATCAGGTCACCCCCGCTAAATATAATGCCGTTTATATCAATAAACAACTGAATCTGTCTTACAATCAATTTGGGAAACGTGATAAAACACAATAGAAACTTTATGTAATATATGGAAATTACCTGGTTCTTAATTGGCGTGACGTAGCCCTTTGTCCTCCAATCGACCGATGCAGGAAGGTCAGATAACTCTAAGTTACTCGGGAATGTAAACTTTCCACAATTTGTCTTGGTTGCATTGAATCTGTATCCATTCATTGTGCTGACAAACTCCTGGGAAGTCTGAATATTAATAACGATAGCGGTTAGATGGCTATGATGATGAGGCTGATGATATTACTACTGCTACTACTACTACTACTACTACTAATATTACTACTACTAATACTACTACTACTACTACTACTAATAATAATAATAGTAATAATGTACAGCTTTATAAGCCAGTTAAACTAAAGAGCAGCTTAGGAACCAGAACAATTTTTATTTCGTTTTTCATCCTGAGCTCAAGGTGATGAATTTGAGAGAAAAGTGGGTCACGGTGGCCTATTTTGGGCAGAATTGCGTAGTTTCACACACACTGTATACAACCCAAGTTTTTACGATATGGCAGCACGGAAGACAGTGTGAGAGAAAGGAACGTAAACACAGGCTTTTAAAGTTCAAAAAAGGTCGGATTTACCTCTTTATATAATGGTGCATCATCCAAGATGTTGTATTCATTATTACGTTTGATCACTTTAATTAAACTTTTAGTGCATTTGACCGTTGACCCCTCCCAAGGGCGAAAGAAGAGGAAGCAAAAACAAAAAGCAACCTTTCTTGCATATGATTATCATATAGACAACCAATGAAATAAACTTTAAGAGGAGATAGAACTATGGACAGAAGACGGAAGGTTAGACAGACACAAAATTCGCTAGCGTAATAATAAAAAGACAAATTTAATCAAGGACTAGAAATTATACATTACCATGACGTTAACTTCGAAAACGAGACCAACATATATTTTTCATGAGGGCACTCAGAAAAATAGCTTTAACACGTATATAGTACTAACAGAATGGCGGTGAACGTTGATTTTACAAGTCTTGCAATTTGAGAAGGCACTTATTACTCATGAGCTTGGAGATAAAATCAGCATTTGCCATATCGATCATTTAAAGGACTAGGGACTCTAGATCTCTGTAATGGTCTCAGAAAATGTCCAAAACTTATTTTTTTTATTTTCAAAGATGTTTCATATATTTTTATTATTCTGCACGAAATGCACTGTAATGAGTCTTTGTACAAAAGTTGGAGCCTTTTCGCGGTTGGCTCAAATTTGGCCCTTGTAGTATATATTCCTTTACTGAGGGAATATCAAAAACTGACCATATCGGCATATTCGTTCATTCCCATCCAGTAAGTGTGCATGCCACGGTCCGCCTCCAGGTTATGCTGCTGGACACGCTTTAGGTTCTCTTCCCAAATAAAGCGCCTACGACATAACAAAACTTGGTATAAGATTTAATCATAATGCAGTATTTTTCAACCTAAATATAAATTTTTTAACATTGAACTGAAAGTATAAAATTAGTTCGATAGAATCACTTAGAGCGCACTCGCCCCCCCCCCACACACACACAAGCACACACACTTTTTAAAAATGTATTGATATAAAAATCATCAGAAAAAGTCTAGAAATTCAATTGCAAAAACAAAATTCAACACAAATCAGCGCAAGTGCATGGTTATAAACTTATTATAGTAACTTGAACAAGAAATAAAGCGCACTGTAATCACTAGAAACTACTTTAAATGGGTTCTTGGTGGAACGTGAAAATAGGTCACATTGACCTTCTTTTGCTAACAGTATGGTACTCACGGGATATAAATTCTCAACGTAAATGTAGCAAATAAGTTTTATAAACGTGAAAAGCGACCGTTTCTGAACATGGAGCTAAATTAAATTATTATGTCTATGGGCACAATAGCGACAAAGAAAACAACAAAACTATCAGAAAAGTAATAATCGCCTGCAAAGCAAAACTTACATGTCCATCGATGTCTTACCTGAGAAGTTCCTCCTCTTGGGCATATCTCTTGCTGTAGGTAGTCTTGTATAGCTCCCACTCGTTGTCCAGCACAACGTTGAATGATAGGCCTAGGGCCACAAGACCAGCCAATAGAAACACACGAAACATCTAAACAAGAAGAGTAAACAACTATGATTGTCTTATGCAAGTGTGTTAACCATTGGGTACAAGAATAAATAAATAAATAAATAAATAAATAAATATATAAGCCAGAGGGGAAAATGTATATGCAAACCCGTACCAATCTCATATATGACTCACCGAGAATATTTATACGTCGAACTGATCTATCGTCCTGGCTATCGCATGTTAGACACGACCCGCCAAAGTCTGTTTCTGGTTTGGAGTTTCATTGGAGGGAAATGAAAGCCAAAGCATGCCGGGTAACTGATGCCAATAACATACGTAGTCCGTTGTATTGGTAATATTCATTATACCAATACTCTTCAAGTTTCTGACGAACAAGCATCAAAATTTAATCATTTCTTCATTGTATCATGCTCTGTAAATCTTACCAACGTAATTTTAATTGACTTTCGTCAGAGCAGGGATAACCACACCTATTCATCAACATAACCCATCATATAAAATCAAAGCTGTTTATGTTGACACTTGCCCCATGTGAATTACTGTTATTTATTTAGTGCATAATGACATTTTTTATACAAAGTAGTTGAAAAGTTTTAGAAAATATTATGGTTTGATTTTGTATATTATATTTAGTGGCAGTCGGCTTGGTGATGGACATGAGCCCTCAATGTCAAACAAACTTCCAGTTATTTTGTTTTTACACAGACAGAAACACTCGAACGCGTGCACAGCCATAAGTGATTGGAGTACCTCTTTCGGTTTAGCAGGCCGGTAAAAAAAAAATAACCGAATAAATAAATGAATGAATGGATAAATAATCTCAGTTCACATGTTCATTACATTGGAACGAGACAATTCAGATCCATGCAATACGACTTAAACTAGGTCAATTTTGAATATGCAAATATTGCAAATTGCGTTGTTTATTGTTCAAAGTCAGTAAAAGCGATGATATTTTTATTTCAGAAAATCAACAAACTGCCTTCAGTTTTATTATACAGAGTTTCTTAGAACAAAAATTATATCCAACTCAAAATTTCAAACACTCATATCTATAAAAAAAAATCGTTCCTTGTCACGTAATGTTCAATATATATTACCCGATATGAATTCTAAAGAGGTATTATTTCTGCAGTGATTTATATATAATGAAAATTACCTAACCAAATACACTGGAACTGAACTTTTATAATTGTATTAGTTATCTACATAAAACTGACCATAATATAAATACAAAGTATTGTACCACTTAAAAATATATATTACTTTCTATAGTTACTTTTATTAGGAACTAATATTTCATATTATTTTATATACTTTTTATTATTTTAACTCTCATTTTATGAAATATGACAATATTGAAAACATTGTACGATAATTGTACAAAGGGACATTATTCAACATTAATTATCAAATGGAACGTATTTTACAGAAAAGAAAAAAAAACCCATATAGATTGGATTCACCGTTTGGTTACTGGCAGGCATATCTAAAAAGTTCTAAGCATAAGATTATTTATAATCTTCAATAATTTATCAATTCATAATATATAATAAATTATACACATTTAAAGGGAGATTAAACTGTTTATCTCTATTTCTTCATACATCGGATCCTGGGCTGCTCACCCTATCAAAATCCTCTCGTGTTTCCCCACCCTACTCCCACCTCCACCTCCTGTTAAATGTATATTATTGGATGTTGATTTGTCATACATGTGTCTATACGACATCGTACATACAATTGACATACAATTGTATCTCCTTACCTTGTCCTGCAGATCACTGTTGAGTAGAGTAAACTAACGATTTCTTGATAGCCGCTCGCTTTTTAACTTGTCTGGGCACGTGACGGTCATCTTACCGATAAGAATAAAGATAGGCGTGCCAGCTGCCTATCATGTGTTAAGCTCAAATCACGTGGACTACACTTTTCAGGTTAGTAGGCAAATATAGTAAATAGTCATTGATAAACTGATAAAGAGTTTTCTTTCGTTTATTGAATAGTTAACGGAATTATGATTGAAATTTACAGAGAAATAGTTGTGTTTACTTGGGTTGTCAGATAACGCTTTGGAGGCCCAGATCGCGCAGCAGTAACACGTTCGCTGTGCACATTCTGCTCTCCCGGGTTCGATCCCCGGTTCCGACAAAAAAAGGGTATGTAGTCGCCCATACAAGGTCGGCGGTTTTCTAGCAGTTTTTCGGTTTGTTTCATACTTTATGACAGATGTAAGTGACTTAATATCGCTACCCTTATTTCGCTCCCTTTCAAAAATGTCCGTTGCGTCGCCGCATTGACATAACGTCTCGTACACGGGAAAATATACGACAACATGCAGAGAGCGGACTGCCAGCTCTTTAGCTTGTATCACTTTTCAAAGCATTGTTTTCGAAGCAAAACAGTTGATTGTATGTCGAGTACAAAAGGAATCTTTTTACAAGGTAAATCAATCGGTATTCCGACTTCCATCTGCCCTGTAGAACCTTCTTGTGCCGTAAACACTAAATCAAAACCAAACCAAACCCTATTTCGACAAATGGTTAATTATATTTATTTAAGAAACTTTAGATAGACCATTAGTCTAGAATAGCAGCAATTTTTCTCCTGATATTGTATATATTTATATGTTTTGGTATGTATGAAACCAGGATTTTTTTTCTTCACAGATTGAATAGTCGCTTCAATGTGTGCGCTATGGTAGGAAGCAGTCATTAGTTTGTATGTAGATAAGAAAGGTCCTGTAAAGTTTTCGCCTGCGTTGTTATCATTTTCAATGCTTTAAAACCCAGTAAGTTAACATTTCAAAGCATGAATCATTCTAAGGTTTTAAAATTTTCAAATTAGATTAAATACAAAAACAAAAAATGTTTATTTTTTGGCGGAAGTGTTTTGATAACTAAGTTGTTTTTTTTTTTTTTTTTTTTTTTTTTTTGGGGGGGGGGGGGTAAAAAATGATGTGTGTACTCCCTAGGTCGTATCATACTGTTTGTTCACAGTAATTAGTTGTGTAAGTATTTACAATACTGTACGGTAAGGCAATATATTGCACACAAACAAACTTATACGGATAAGCGGAATTAGGAACACAATATTCATTTCTTGACAGGGTGCTTAGAGATACCCCTCTCCGGTATTGGTACCATGTAAACTAATAAGAAGTCAGCATTGCACTGGTAGTCGATTTATGTAACTATAAAGGATAAAGTTTCCAAACAAATGTCCATTATTTATATATAAAATACATTTTCCTGTAAAAATGAACAATATTAAAGCACTTCACTTTAAGTTGTTTTTTTTTTTTTTTTTTTTTTTTTTTAATGTCAGACGGGTTCATATGAAGCAGGGTTCCTTTTTACACTCCAAAACCCAGTGTTTGTATACTAATACAAACCTACCTTTCTACGGTCTGATTTAGTGGTAGGCATACTTTATTTCAAACAAATAAATAACAAATTTCCAAATATAATTCTTTCCTTTCAAATTAAAGATTGGTTCGCTCACTAGTTTTCTCATTTACATAACTACTAACTAAATTTCAGATAGTGTTAGCTTTTCCTTAATAGTAGTTTTCATAATTAACGATTATTTGTGGCCTGTCATGTCCCAAATTGAAATTCGCAAACACGACTTATCAAGTCATTTGTGTTCACTTGTTGTTCACAATGTCTGGTATTTGGCTCACATGCTATGTTAGCTATTTGTTATCTTATTGTAAAGTGCACAAGTCAGGACATAAGTATGACTTTGCCAAGGAACTAAATAACACAGTTCCCTGGACCATGATATAATGTAGGGCACATCTGTGACTTTTTTGTATTTTTGTTTCATGTCATCTATGGTCTGGAAGAAATAGTCATCACCTTAGAACACCGGAGGTCACAAACGACGAATGAAACTTAGATGACCAGAGATAATAACTGCTTAATCAAGGCGTGAAAAATCTTTTTAAAAGATTTTGCAAATTTATGGCTATGGATGAAAAATGACTTCAATTTTTTTTATTTAAAACTGGCACCGCAGTCACAAAACAGTCTGAGTACAAAACCTCAAGTTGTACTAAAAGTGTTAAATTGAAAAATCATACTTAGAATATTTGGCAGGTTTGTAGGTGTTCAAACATGAGGATCATGTAAACAAAAATATTTTGAAACCAAACCCCACTCAGAGAGAGGTTATAGAAAATCAGGGTTTCTAAAATTTTACCATGAATTCAGTTTTTGTGCTTAGACAGTTTCGCGACTCCGGGATCAGTTGACTTGATATTGAGACAGAAAAAACGAAAGTACCAGTCCTCTACTAAATCAAATGGACTGTACACATTATTCTGCAGATAGGGGAGGGGTGCGAGATGCAAATTCCGAGAAGACACTGTGCATATAGTTTTTCGATGACGCAAAATATACAAGTAAAAAATTCCAGCAGGTCACTCTGCTGCGTTGGATATTTGTTTGTCATCATGGTAGTGTGGTTCACAAACGATGTCGACATGAATGGCTAGAGAATGACTATTACGTACAGCTTACTTGGATGTTTGATGTTTGTTTGTTTTGTTGTTGTTGTTGTTGTTTTGTTTTGTTTTTTTTGGGGGGGGTGTTTTTTTTTGTCTTGGGGGGG
Source organism: Margaritifera margaritifera (assembly GCA_029931535.1). NCBI lineage: Eukaryota > Metazoa > Mollusca > Bivalvia > Unionida > Margaritiferidae > Margaritifera > Margaritifera margaritifera. The sequence continues at coordinate 2,077,315 of JAQPZY010001434.1, read as the reverse complement.
GGGGGTAGGGGAGAGGGGGGGTATAAAACATATTCTTGTGTTTGCATGCTTTCGCATTTTGTTTCCAGCCATAAATTCATTAGAAAAAGATATTTTTGAAGAGCAATTTTGTGGGTGGGGAAGTAACAGTGTCAATTAGTGCTTTGTTTTGAAAAAATTCGCGTAAAATTTTCAAATACCTGTCCTGATTGTTAATAGGTAAGCTTCACTGACAGTTGCCGATAACCAGTGTGCCGCTACTTTTTTCCTTAATCCCCCCACCCATAGCACATACAAAAGAACGACTAATTGCAACTAAAATCTTTGTCCCCAATTTCGTTTCGAAAATTTTAATTCTTATCTAGGCCTACTGTTGCAGTGATGAGCATTGGAATGGGACCTCAACTGTTACCCCTTTGCCGTTTCTTTCATATATATATATATATATATATATATATATATATATATATATATATATATATATATATATATATATATATATATATATATATATATATATATATATATATATATATATATATATTCTGTCCAAGAGGCGACACGGAGATTAAAATGCTGTAAGTACGTAAGTACCGGTAATACAAAACTGTGCATTAAGTACAAAAGAAAACGTTGCATAGAGAGATCTAATCAAGAAAGCTACAAATTAATTTTAGAGACATATATAGCACATTAGCACATATGCCTCTGTCAAAACTTACTTTTTATGTGGTTTTGAAGAATAAAATGTTTGCGACAATAAAGATGAAATAATCTATTTTCCACCATATAGCTCACATCAATAAATAGGAAATAATCTATTTTCTACCATATAGCTCACATCAATAAATAGGAAATAATCTATTTTCCACCATATAGCTCACATCTTTCGGATATAAATTGCATTCCGGTATTTGTTCAAAGTAACAAATAAAATTTAATTTTTTTTTCTGAAGAGGTAGCAATAATTAAGTATAAAATTGACAAATTATAAAAAGTTACCAGTTCTTTGCACAGGATACGATACGTATCCTGTCAAGACCATTGTCTTTCCTTTTAGTTATGAACATTAAGAGTTCTTGCAAGTTTTTATAAACATTTGACATCGGTTATTGAAAGCAATCATCAAAAAAATTCTAAACGCGCACAAAACATTTTCTCTTGCTTATGCAAACAAACGAACAAACAACATAAATCTATTTACCAATCAATCTGCCTACCTTTCCAAACAAACGAAAAAGTACGTATGTAAGTACATATATACATACATACTTACATACGTACATATTGTGTTTCTACATTGCTAGATTCATTCTTCTCTAATGTTAGAATCGCAGATAAAAACTTATACATTTTTAAAGATCGTTTTTAAAAATCTGCCGATTCCGATAAAATATAAGATTTATGGACACTTTGTATCTAAAAATAATGATATAAATAAATAGTACACGGTATAACAATATCGCGTTTAATGAGCAGCTAACAACCTTATCACGCATACCAAACAAACGTATAGGAATCCCTGATATATTAACGTGAAATTATAGGCAAATATTTGACAATAACATATTTTCATACTGCTGATGATATAGCGGTCTTGATGCCTTTTCATGTACTTAGTTTACACGTATTTTATTGCCAAATAATATGCAATGGGATTGGACATATATTCTCTCAAATTACATTGTTTTCTCTCTGCATGACATAAAAAAAATTATAAAAACATTACGGCACATAGTAAACAGAAAATAAATAATATCAATTCAGATAAAGCAAAGATAATATAAGACATGCTCAGGTTTTATTTGTACGATATTCATGCGTATGTCTGTCTGTTGATTGTATGTATGTATGTATGTATGTATGTATGTATGTATGTATGTATGTATGTATGTATGTATGTATGTATGTATGTATGTATGTATGCATGCATGCATGCATGCATGCATGCATGCATGCATGCATGCATGTATGTATGTATGTATGTATGTATGTATGTATGTATGTATGTATGTATGTATGTATGTATGTATGTATGTATGTATGTATGTATGTATGTATGTATGTATGTATGTATGAGATATATTTTCATAGGTAAGATTACTCTTCTTTCAATCTCCAACGCGTCTATGACTTTTTGTTTGCACAAAGCAAGGACTATTAGCAAAAGAAATGACAACAAGTGGCATTTGTTTCTAAGTATACATTGTTTCACATTTAAACGGTTACCAATCTTTCTTTATCATATATTTCTCAGTCCATATCTAGCGAGGCAGATTTCAGAACAAGGTGCGGAATTATAAGGCCAGCTATCTACGTCTGACCGCGATTCAATACAGCTCGTAACGTGAAGTAAACAGATCGTGAGACTCTGAAGACTGATGAAATAGATAAGGGGCACGTGTAAATGGAATGATGTTGCAATATCCGATATTAAGGAAGATCGCTCGTGTAATGTTGAAGTATTAAACCTTTTGAAAATTTGTATTTTCACATGTGTATGGGTCCAAGCAATATAGAATCACTTAAAAATGTATAGGTTCATGTGCATATTTTTGCGCTATTATTAATTCAACATGTGTGCCCCCCAAAAGTGTCATTACATGGAAAAGTATGGGTAAAAAAACTGGCACTAATTGTACATAGTTATACTTGAATCAGTAGGAATATTTAAAATTCATGATATTTGTACAGTTTGAAGAGTGTGTACTCCTCTTATGAAATACACAAAGAATAGCTTGTGTTGGTTACCGAAAATTATCAGTATAACACAATTATTGAGATCACATCGGTTTACGGCAGGTCATAAATCGATAAAAGTCTAAAAAGATGTCCCAAGGTCTCGTATGCTTTTCGTTAACTTCGTCGTTTTCTTGCACATGATGGTATTGCCATGATTAAAACTATAAGCATTTTTCTTTATCATCATTTAATAAGAAAGAGAAGTCGCAACCACGTTATTTTACATCCAGTCTCTCACAGAGTTCAGAGCGCTAGGATACATTTCGGTAACAAATGATGGCATACTGATGACGTCATTATGTAATGATCGGGCATTTCGAGCTGTGCGGTAAATGTTCATTTTACAAACGCAGACATCCTTAGATGTAGTTTATCGCACGCTCCTCACAACTCATACTCTTTCAGAATATATCGCTACCGAAGGGCTCTTTTCACCCTTGGGTCATCTAAACCTTTGCACATTGTCTCCGCCCATATAGACACGAGCACAATGACTGGGTCCTCCCTTATCATCGATTGGAATCCAATAAAAAGCAAGGGAAAAAGAACCAGACTATGTATGGCGACTCAGATACGCTTCCTTTTGACGTCATAGGTATACTGTGACGTATGCCGCGTGCTTCCTTGTAACATCGTCAGCCCTGTGCTCCATCACTGCAAGTAAGGAATTCATGACTTTTACCTCCTACATATTGGACAAAATCTTCCCATTCTGCACTAAAATCAGTGCAGAGAAAAGATCAGAGTAAATGCAGTCTAAATTGAGTGAGATGCAGTTATCATAGCGCACAGTTTTCTCCAGTGGCAATATACCTCCAAATGTACAGCGGCAGAGGTATTATCTAACCGAAGGGAGGTAACCCACTGTGAGGAGTACGAGTTAATCGTACTTGATCAGAGTAAACTCAATCTAAATCGAGTGTGGTACAGTTATCATAGCGTACTGTTTTTTTTACAGCGACAGTGGTATTATCTTACCCAAGAGAGGTAATCAAGTGTAATGAATACGAGTTTATCGTACTTGTTAGTGTATAACTTGCTTTCGCTGACAACTGCGTCGCACTTCCAATGGTCATGAGACCGCAGAAAACTATTAACTGCCATCTTTGAACAAAGTACAAACAGTCCGTAATTTTTACCTATTATGTATGTACCACGCCGATATGAAGTTACAACCAAACACTGCTCTGTGTGTGTATGTGTGTGTGTGTGTGTGTGTGTGTGTGTGCTTGTGTGTGTGTGTGTCGCACACACATGAGGGGTATTTGAAAAGTTCTGAATATTTTGTTATAACTTTTTGTTTCTTTGAACCTGTCAATAAATTTAATACAGATCGAAAAACAAAATAACGTTCGATACCTTAATCTGCAGCTGCACGTGCAGCAAGCCGGACACCTGCCGATATATGCGTGTGACGTAAAATAGGTAAATGATAGCGACGTGAGGGCACTAAGGGCAGATAGGGGAGCGCCCCTTTATTTTAATCTAGCTAGAACACCACACACACACACACACACACACACACACACACAAATACATGTATGTGAAAATATCTTTATAATGCGATACTATGCAGTAGTCTAATAAAGAACTTGTATTAAATTACGTGACATTTCTACCGGGTTTTTATCCTACGCCGTCTGCTGATGGTCTGATGAGAAGAAACATCTTGTTTCGTTCTCTAATCCAGACAGTGATTCAATCAAGCTCGTTACGTGAAGTAAACAAATTGTGAGACCATGACGAAATTTGCACCAGACAAGTGAAACATGCATAATTAATGATGTGGTTTACCGTCTTAACTCTCTCTAGGGTCGATATTACTATTTCTCGTTCATTATACAGTGCTATCTCAAATTTGACAAATTCTAAATGGTTTACCTGAGGACAATAGGAAGTTAAAGCTGCGTTCTCTCACAAAACGAAGTTTCAACTAATGTGACGAGAGCGTTCTTTGTAGCTTATATCCATATAAAACGGTTATCTTACCACAAAAATCCACCCAGATCCTCCAGTTCAGCTTTTTTAGTTTTTCTGAAATCTATTTGTTGCGGACTACAAATAGAACCGACTACACTCTGCGACGTGCAGGTTTTGAAACACGGCTGGTAATCTCACGCATAACACCTTGTTATACGATAAAATACGTTAGGAGAATATCGGGTTATGTTGAAGGGGATGAAACACTTACGTTTCGGTATGTATGTACTCTTTTACTTTACCACTCTCAAGATCCCTAAAGCACTACGTAGTCTGCCAAAGGCAACATTTGCTTGGCAATACTGATGTTGGTTTCGTCATCAATGTGGACTGCACATGACAGTGTACTGATGAGGTAGGTAACGTGTCCTGCCTGGAGGGTTTGGCCATTCACTGTGACGGTTGGCTCTACTTAAGACTTTCTTGGTGCAGGTTGGTGTATCAGCTCTGTCTTTTTAATACTGATTGTGAGACCGAAATTGTCACAAACTGAAGAGAAAGGATCCATGCTCTGTTGCATGTCAGATTTGGCATTCAGGAAATAGTCATCATCTAATAGGATATCACAAACAGTCACTTCCTGTAACTTCGTCGTCGCCTGTAGTCTCCTCAGATTGAAGAGCTTGCCATCAGCCCGGTATCTGATGCAGATCTCAGTGTTATAGTTATGGAAGGCATCTGTGAGCATGGCAGAAAACATCATGCTGAAGAGGGGTTGGGCCAACACGCAGCATTGCTTGACTGTTTGTGACTGGGAATGGTTCAGATGACTCACCGTCGTCCACGACGCGAGCGAGCATGCCATCATGGAATTGCGGAACCATTACATCGAATTTCTCTGGGTAACCAAATTTTGCCATGATCTTCCAGAGCCCTCCCCCCCCCCCCCCCACTCCCACCCCACCCCACCCCCGCCCGACAGACCGTCAAAGGCTTTAGTCAGGTCGATGAACGTCGTGTAACGGTTGGAATTCGGTTCCTGGCATTTCTCCAAGAGCTGAGTAGCTGCCAACACCAATTATGTGATCCCACGTCCATTCAAGAAGCCACACTGAATCTCAAGCAGGAGCTCTTGATCGATGCGGTGCACAAGGCGATGCAGCAAAATTCTGGCGAGGATTTTGCCGGCTATTGACGCAAGGAGATGCCTGGATGGTTGTTGCAGGAATGTATGTTGCCTTTCTGCTTGTACAAGTGGATGATGACGCATTCCTGTACTCCTGGGATATAGTTCGTCGAGTTCACTTTGACTGGAAGAGTTCAGTCAGTTTCTGTGCCATCTGCGAGCCTCTGGCTTTATAGACTTTTGCTGGTATAGCATCTGCTCCGGATGCTTTGCTATTTGACGGAAGGTCAATTGCTTTCTCAGTTTTAGTCAGCATTGGAGGATCAGCAAGAGATATGTTGATTTCCACTTGAGGCAGTCAATACATTGCCTTCTTATTGACAGATGATTGTTGATTTAGGATGTTATTCAAGTGTTCTGCCCATCTTTGTAGCATCTTTTCTTTGTCAGTGAGCAGTGTGGTGCCATCAATACTCCATATTGGAGATGTTCCTGATGACTGTGGCCCGTACCGTAGATTGTCTTCAAAGCATCATAGAAATTCTTCAAGTCATTCCTGTCGGCGTAGGACTGACTCTCATCTGCCTTGTTGCTCAGCCATGAGTCTTGCAATTGTCCGAGTGTGCATTGGATAGTCCTCTTGATGTTGTTGAAAGGTCCCTTTTTACATGATGAAGTGTAGGGATAATGTCGTGACTTGCGCGTGCGATGGATTTAGGTGAGGGAAAGTTGCGCAGAGTCACCCTCACTTTCTCGTCCAGGCCGGTCTGAATCCATTGGCACTACAATGTCGAGATGTCTGGAGACGAGTCCGCATGCAGAGAATGGACATCAGGTCCTACTGCACCTGAGCGAATGCCCTGTGCTGTCCACACAGCTCTTGCCATCTGCCTTCACTACCGGGGAGACGAGCATATCTGCTCTAGAACATGTTTTTTGCTAGTTTTAAATAATAGTAACTCTGCGACGTGGATGATTTTAAAACGAAACTAGCTTTCCCCAGATTTTAAACATGCTATGGATTTGTTTTCGATAGGATCCATTACACTTTCTAAGGTAGAATAAATGTTAGGTCTGTCACAAACCGTCTAATAGTAACACTAGGAAAGTGTGAGGAATGAATCAGTCAATCAACTCAATCAACTATTGTTTCCCTCAAATTACATAATATATTGTATAAGCACAACAATTATACAGGGCATGGTGACTCAACAACAACTAAAAAGGCAATAATTAAAGAATAAAAGTGAAATGATAAAAGGATTCCAGAAGGAAGATATGTAAATCAAATATATTTGAATATATTTCTCACATAATTATATTTACAAGACAAATATTAAAGAAATCAATTTACAGTTTTTGTGTATCATCATACGCATGCGTGTGACGAACGACCTACTGGAAATCCCCTTGCTCATTTCCATGTCATCTTGTCTGCCCGACAATACAGGCTCCAGGTCAGATTCCGCGTCGCCCCCAGCAAGCATTTTTGTTTTTCTTTTTTTGGGAGCTTTTAGTGTTTTCATCAAATATTTTTCATTATTTTTGTCATTGGGTGAGCCACAAAATCATGTCACACAATTATTTCAATTTATGATTTTTGTGAAGGAATGCAGCTTAAAGTTCAAGTGTTAACTAGGGACATTTGCTCTCTTGAATGTTGGTAATGTATATACAATGAAAGTGGAATTATGGTCTTTCCATGTTAGACAGGGACATAACTCTGGATTGTTTTTCATATCAGTTGCTTCCCGTTACAGAAGTTAGAACATACTGTAGAATTTTACAGTCTCAAACACTGTTAGGATGTTCCTTTCGGGTTGAAAACAAAATATGGATGCCAAGATATGGCACTTTCCATTATGAAATGCTTCCATAATTTATGTGCGAACTTGAGATGCAGTCTGGTTATATAATGTCATAGATTCATATATTTTATTGAATAGATGAAGATTAACTGACTAGTGGTTGGGTGTTTGGTTTGCTGTCGTTTGAATACATATCAGGATCAGGTGTCATTAGGTCCTTTCTGAGCCAGACAAATGCTGAATTTTCATGGTGGGTCTCTTACCTCTGCGTCAACATATACATTAGACTGTTTTATTTTCTTTGCTTTAGATATATCCACAACCGCCGACATGAACTATAATTTGCATATCGCTACATATATCTAAAAACAAATACAAATAAAAATGCAACAAAAGTACCATTTTAAAAAAGTTTTAGATTTCATGTGGCTCTAAACGGCAGTTAATTATTATTATTATATATATATATATATATATATATATATATATATATATATATATATATATATATATATATATATATATATATATATATATGTATATACACACTTTCAAGCATTAATACAAAATCATAATGAAGCAACTCTTGTACACATTAGTAATTTGTTAAGAGATATAATTCGTGCATATAATTCTCAGTATTTTCCCTATGTTATCATTTTCAAATAAAATAAGACAAATACATAAATTAAACACACAGACTCGCACAAACCACAAACCAACATAAATGCATGTATATGAAAATGTGTTCTTTCTAATGCAATGCTTTGATATAGTCTAATAAAGCACTTGTACTAAATTACGTCACATTTCTAGGGGGGGGGGGCTATTGTTTTTTTACGCCATCTGCAAATGGCCTCAGGAGAAAAAACAAGTCTTGTTCCGTTCTGCAAGTCAGGAGGTGATTTAATCAACCTCGTAAGCAAATTGTGAGAACCTGAGAAATATTGGCACCAGACAAGCGATACACGCAGAACGAATGATGTGATCTACCGCCATAACTCTGGCTAATGTTCGTAAGCAATAGTTCTTGCCCATTATAGTGTTTTCTCAAATTTTACAAATTCTAGATGACTAACCCGAGGACGATAGGGAGTTAAAGCTGCATTCTCTCACAAAACGAAGTTTTAACTCATGTAATTGTAGCTTCTAAATATATAAAATGGTACTCTTACCACAAAAAATCCGCCCTGATCCTCCTGTTCAGCTTATTAAGCTTTTATGAAATCCCTTTGTTGTGGACAACAAATGATACCGATTACACTCTGCGACGTGCAGGTTTTGAAAACGAAACTAGCTTTAATCAGATTTTACACACGCACTGCATTCGTTTCCGCCTTGGTATAATACATTTTGCTAGTATTACATAAGAGTAACGGAACTCAGCGCAGTGAAGGATTTGAAAACAAAACTAGCTATCCCCAGATTTTAAACATGCTATGGATTTGTTTTCGATAGGATCCATTACAGGTAGAACAGGTTTTAGGTCTGAAACAAACGGTCTAATAGTAACACTAAGAAAATGTGAGCAATGAATCAGTCAATCAACTCAATCAATTAGCTATTATTCCCTCAAACTACATAATATATTGTATATGAGGGTACATAAGCACAACAATTATACAGGGCATGGTGACTCAACAACAACTAAAAAGGCGATAATTAAAGAATAAAAGTGAAATGATAAAAGGATTCCAGAAGGAAGATATATAAAACAAATATATTTGAATATATTTCTGACATAATAATATTTATTAGACAAATATTAAAGAAATCAATTTACAGTTTTTGTGTATCATCATACGCATGCACGAACGAACTACTGGAAATCCCCTTGCACATGTCCATGCCATCTTGTCTGCCCGAACATATAGGCTCCATGTCATCGTGTCTGCCGGACAATACAGGCTCCAGGTCAGATTCCGCGTCGCCCACAGCAAGCATTTTTCTTTTTCTTTTTCTCGGAGCTTTTAGTGTTTTTATCAAATATTTTTCATTAGTTTCTTCATCGGGTAAACCACAAAATCATGTCATACAATTATTTCAATTCACGAATTTTGTGAAGGAATGCAGCTTAAAGTTCATGTGTTAACTAGGGACATTTGTTCTCTTGCATGTTGGTAATGTATATACAGTGAAAGTGGATGTTATGGTCTTTCCATGTTAGACAGGGACATAACTGAGGATTGCTTTTCATTTAAGTTGCTTCCCGTTACAGAAGTAAGAACACACTGTAGTATTTTACAGTATCAAACACTGTTAGGATGTTCCTTTCTGATTGAAAACAAAATATGGATGCCAAGATATGGCACTTTCTATTACGAAATGCTTCCATAATTGATTTGCAAACTTGAGATGCCGTCTGGTTATATGTAGGGGTGAAACGATTAATCGATATATCGATGTATCGATACTTTTTCTATATCGATACCCTTATCGATACAAGATGGGAAGAATCGATACGAAACGATACTTACTCTATGCAAGTTACATTAATCTTCAGCAGTCGTGAATAATTATTAGTCATTTGCCTTTTCATTCTTTAAATTCAGAATTCAATTGCATCAGCCGTAGCAAGTACATGCACTAATTTCTGTCAGTAGAAAATAAAAGCAATTGACAACACCCACTCGCCTTCTACAAATTAACACAAGGTGACTAACTCAAGTGGTTCGAAATCTGCCCTCTTTTCCCGCCCCAATTCCATTCTAATTAGTTTATCTTGTCTGCATCTTCAGCCACTGATAACACATATCAACGGAAAGAAGGCATTGCAGATTTCTTCCCTATGTATGATTTAAGTACTTTACTAATCATTTAATAACTACTTTTACGCGAAATTTATCTGTTGCATCGCATCTTGTCTACTTGGATCGAATTGAAGGCTACACAGCCGGTGTGTCACGCAGTCTTACATGCAGTTCTGGTTATTGTTTGTTCAAGTCCAGGGTAAAACTATAACCACCAATCATAAATAATTGTAGCATGTTCACTGCGTGACATACCGGATATATTGTAATCCAAACTCTATCCAAATAGATACAAAGCAACATAGAAACTTCACACAAAAGTGACTATTAAATGATATGTGTAAAGTACTTAAATGGTACATGGGGAATAAGTTTGGAATATCTCCTTTTACGTTGATATATGTAATCAGCGACCGAACCTGTCGATGGGATTAAAAAATATAAATTAGCAGATAATCGGCAGGGGGGGGGGGCAGATTCCAAACCGTACTAGTTATAGCCACCTCGTCAATTTGTAAAAAGGGAGTGGGTATTGTCAATAATTTCCTTTTTTACTAACAGAAACAAATGTCTGTGGCCGCGGCAGTTGATTTGCATCTGCAGGAAGTACAATGTGAAGGATTTGGCTATTAGCCATCTCCGCTCCCACACTCGGACTTGTTCTAGATAAGAATTTCGTTGCACAAGGAAATTGCACAGTTTCTTCTGTTTTGAAGATAACAGCGTAAGTGAAGACATGAAACTGGTAATAAGATGTTTTAAAAATATTCATTCAATGTAAAACAAAGGGTGTGGTGACCAGGATGAGTCATGCATATGATCGAATGGAGCATCCTGAAATGGCCTAAAAGGGGTGAATAAAAATCACTAACAGCTAATCTGTTTAGAAGTAATTTTTTTTTTTTTTTTTTTTTTTTTTAAATCTTGTCAAGGATGAGAATGGCATATGAACAGATGATAAGTCTATGTTTGTTTGTAATCTGCATACTGGAAATACACCCAATATGTCAACACATAAAAAATGGTACCACCCTACCATTGACAGACATTCTAAAGATGAAAAGACAATCAAGTAGATCCGTGTATCGATAATGTATTGTATCATAGGCTGTGTATTGAGAATCGTATCGATGCGTGGCAGAGGTGTATCCTTTCACCCCTAGTTATATGTCATAGATTCATACATGTTATTGAATGAATGGACATTAACTGACTGGTGATTGGGTGTTTGGTTTGGGGTCGTATGAATACATATCAGTATCAGGTGTCATTCGGTACTTCCTGAGCCAGACAAATACTGAATTTTCACCATGGGGTCCTTTCAAAGTAATTTATCTCTTACCTCTGCGTCAACATACACCTTAGATTGTTTTATTTTCTTTGCTTTAGATATATCTACAACCTCAGACTATATTTTGCAAATCGCTACATATATCTAATAGAAAAGAAAATAGTGCATGATAACACGTAGTAACAACAATTTAGGCTTGAGACCTATTTAAATTTAACTAAAAACAACTTCAAATGGTGAAAAATGCAACAAAAGTGCTATTTAAGAAAAAGTTTTAGTATTTCGTGGGGCTCTAAACGGCAGTTAATTATGTTATATATATATATATATATATATATATATATATATATCTATATATATATCTATATATATATATATATATATATATATATATATATATACTTTCAACCATTAATGCAAACTCATAATGAAGTAACTCTTGTACACTAGAGTAATTTACTAAAAGATATAATTCGTGCATATAATTCTCAGCATTGTCCTTATGTTATCATTTTCAAATAAAATAAGACAAATACATAAATTACACAGACTCGCACAAACCACAAACCAACATAAATGCATGTATATGAAAATGTGTTCTTTCTAATGCAACGCTTTGATGTAGTCTAATAAAGCATTTTTACTAAAATACGTCACATTTCAAGGGGGCTATTCTTATTTTACGCCATCTGCATCATATGGAAAAAAGCATCTTGTTCCGTTCTGCAAGTCAGGAGGTGATTTAATCAACCTCGTAAGCAAATTGTGAGAACCTGAGAAATATTGGCACCAGACAAGCGATACACGCAGAACGAATGATGTGATCTACCGCCATAACTCTGGCTAGGGTTCGTAAGCAATATTTCTTGCCCATTATAGTGTTATCTCAGATTTTACAAATTCTAGATGACTAACCCGAGGACGATAAGGAATTTAAGCTGCATTCTCTCACAAAACGAAGTTTTAACTAATATGACGATGGTGTTCTTTGTAGCTTATATGTATACAAAATGGTTGTCTTACCACAAAAATCAGCCCTGATCCTCCTGTTCAGCTCGTTTAGTTTTTCTGAAATCCCTTTCTGGCGGACTACAAATGATACCGATTACACTCTGCGACGTGCGTGTTTTGAAAACGAAACTAGCTTTCCCCAGATTGTAAATATGCACTGTATTCGTTTTCGCTTTGCTCTAATACATTTTTTTGTATTACATAATACTAACGGAACTCTGCGCTGTGAAGGATTTGAAAACGAAACTAGCTTTCCCCAGATTTTAAACATGCTATTGATTTGTTTTCGACAGGATTCATTACACTTTCTGAGGTAGAACAGGTTTTAGGTCTGACACAAACCCGTCTAATAGTAACACTAGGAAAGTGTGCGCAATGAATCAGTCATTAAATTCAATCAATGAACTATTATTTACCTCATAATATATCAAATATAGTAAATAAGGACACATAAGCACAACAATCAGTGGCGTAGCGAGGGATAGGGGGGGGGGGCAAAAGGGGCGGTGGCCCCGGACGGCACTTTCTAGGGGGCGGCAATTTGGTAAGAGTACCGTATATATCATAAATAATACGAATGGAGTGGGGGCGTAATTTTGGTAGTCGGACCCGGGGCGACACTCTTCCTCGCTACGCCACTGACAACAATCGTACACGGTATGGTGAATCAACAACAACTAAAAAGGTTCTTCCTGAGCCAGACAAATGCTGAATTTTCATGGTGGGTCCTTTCAAAGAAATTTATCTCTCTTACCTCTGCGTCAACATACACCTTAGGCTGTTTTCTTTTCTTTGCTTTAGATATATCTACAACCACAGACATGTACTATATTGTGCAAATTGCTACATATATCTAGAATGAAAGACAATAATGCATGATAACGCGTAGCAAAAACAATTAAGGTGCGAGACCTATTTAAATTTAATTAGAAACAACTTAAATTAATGAAAAATACAAAAGAAGTGATTTTTGACAAGTTTTTGGTTCTAACCGGCAGTTAATTACAATATATATATATATATATATATATATATATATATATATATATATATATATATATATATATATATATATACTTTCAAGTATTAATGCAAAATCATAATGAAGCAACTGTGATTTACTCGAGTTAATTGCTTAAAAAAATTATCATTCGTGCATATAATTCTCAGCATTTTACCTAAATTATCATCTCCAATAAAATAATAAAAAATGCATGAATGGCACACACAAACGAACATAAATGCATGTATATGAGAAAATATGTTCTTTTCAATGGTATGCTTGGATGTAGTCTAATAAAGCACTTGTACTAAATTACGTCACATTTCTACTAGGTTATTATTATTTTACGTCATCTGCAAATAGCCTAAGGAGAAAAGAAAAAAACTAAACAAAACGAAATAAAACAAACATTTCGTTCCATTTTGTAAGTCTGGCCGTGATTTAATTAAGCTCGTAAACAAAGCGTGAGAACACCAGATAAGTGAATTTTTTTTTTTAAATTGTTCCGTTCTGCAAATCTGGAGGTGATTTAATCAACCTCGTAAGCAAATTGTGAGAACCTGAGAAATGTTTGCACCAGACAAGCGATACACGCAGAACGAATGATGCGGTCTATCGCCATAACTCTGACTAGAGTTTGTAAGCAATATTTCTTGTCCATTATAGTGTTGTCTCAAATTTGACAAATTCTAGATGACTAACCTGAGGACCATAGAGAGTTCAAGCTGCATTCTCTTACAAAACGAAGTTTTAACTAATATGACGATGGTGTTCTTTGTAGCATATATGTTAACAAAACGGTTGTCTTACCACAAAAATCCGCCCTGATCCTCCAGTCTAGATTATTTTGTTTTTCGGAAGTCACCGTGTTTCTGACGATAAATAGTACCGATTACACTCTTCGACATGCAGGTTTTGAAAACGAAACTGTGTTTCCTCAGATATAAAACGTGCACTGCGTTCGTTTTCGCTTTAGTCTAATGCACTTTTTTAGTATTAAATAATAATAACTGCATTCTGCGACGTAGAGGTTTTGAGCAAGAAACTAGCTTTCTTCAGATTTTAAACACGCACTGTATTCGTTTTCGCTTTGGGGTAATACATTTTTTTAATATTAAATAATAATGAATGCACTTTGCAAAGTGGAGGTTATGTAAACGAAACTAGCTTTCAACAGATTTTAAACACGCACTGTATTCAATTTTTATTGGATCTTACACACTTTCTGTGGTAAAACAGGTTTTATGTCTGGCACAAAACGCCTGATGCTAACACTGGGAAAGTGAGCGCAACTAATCAATCAATCAAGCAACTCTGTCAATCAACTTTTTGTTTTCTCTCAGACTACATAAGATACAGTATATAACGATACATAAGCAGAACAATCATACAGGGTATGGTGAATCAAAAACAAGTAGAAAAAGCAATAACTACAGACTCGGAGGTAAATGAGAAAAAGGGTTCCAGAAGGAACATATCGAGAAAAAAACCCCGACATTTCACTATATTTCGGACATAATTCCAATTACAAGACAAGTATCAACGAAATCAATTTTTTTTCTTGTTTATTTTTTCTTTATGAAACGCATGCATAATGAACAACGTACTGGTGGAAATCGCTCTGGCTCATTTCCATGTTATCTTGTCTGCCGAACAGTACGGGCTCTCTATGAGATTTTCCGCCATAATTTTCATGAAGAATGTTACTTCTTTCCTGAAAGGATCGCATCATTCATAAAAAATGTACTTCTGTCACGAAAAATTGAACTATTTAGTGAAATATTTGCACCGACTTTTAAAGGCATGTTTTTCTTTTACGAAGAAAGTGAAATTCTTCATGAAAATTAAACTTTTTCACGAAAAAAGTAACTTTATCGTGAAAGGATAAACGTTTTGTGAAAAGTATGCTTCAGCGTGTAAAGGCGTTGTTTTCATTAATAAAGGTGTAATTCTTCGTAAAAATAGCACAGTTTTATTACGAATAATTGACTTTATTGTGAATAAAGAAGCTTTTATCGTGAAAGATTTGCATCGGCGTGTATAGGCACTTTTTCCGTGAAGAAAGTGACAGTCTTCATGATCATGATCTTCACTTTTCTTTCACAGAAAAAGTAACTTTTTTCGAGAAGATTTTACCCACCCCTTGCCAACACTATGTTTATGTTACAGGACTCTATCAATATATGTAATACTCAATCTATCTTGACCGGCCTAATCCAATTTGCTGATCTTTGCGGCTTGCCCGCGGATTCTATACATGAAGACAGTATAAATGAGCATCAGTAAATGTACGTTAGCCATCCATGGTATCATCCGGGTTTGTCGGATTGTGGGTATGCTACAGGATATTAAACCCAGACGGTTTCTTTTTATCTTACTCGAGTTTGTATCTTATCATCAAATGAGGATTCACTTCATAGTGTTGGCGAATTTAATGACACGTGTCCAGTTGACGTATCGCAGCATGTCAGTCAAACCCTAAAACGTGGTGAAACGTATGACACGCCAACCAATAATATCACTGGCAAAGGCATAAGGTACCACGTGATTTACAGGCGCATTGGAAGCTTGTCAGACATAAAGCCTAATGTATGTCACCTAGCCAAATGCCATAATGTCATATGTAAATTCAAATCATCGTAATTTCAACATTTTAAAACCATTTTCCATGACGTTTTCAGCATTCAATAAACAAGAGTCCTTCGAAAAGACTGACATTTTGCTGTCCAAAAAGAATTTCCAGGAATTCAAGATAAGACCATTTCTTCTTTTAAACGGCTGTGTGCTGAAACCATCTCTATTATTCTAGAGCGATATGATTTCCATCTAGGACAAACCAGACACATTTAAAAGACTTTTGCAAAAAAGCAATTACTAAATTAAGTAACAGTACAGCCACCCTGTGTTTAATAGTCATCATTGTGGCACTAGTTGAGCATCATCCTAGTGACTTTGACCTTTTGTCAAGGTATGCGGTCTTAAAGTAAGCTTAATGTGCAGAAATCAGTATTTTCTTATTAGACTTACTATGACCATGACCTTTGACCCGAAAATATATTGGTTTCTTTATTACCCTAAATGAAAACCTCCCACAAAGTTTTTGTTTTTTTCAATGAACTTACTCTAGATCAAAAGTTACTGTACAAAGTCCATTTTTTTTGAGTCACAATAACTTTGGCCGTTTACCTTTATATCTCAAAATTAATAGGCCTCTTCCACGCCTTAAGTACAAGCCCTCCGCAAACTTTGGTCAATGTATGTGGTCTATAACTAGAGTTATTATACAAAAGCCATATTTCTCCTGTCAGTCACAGTGACCTTGATCTTTGACCCCCAAATCATTAGGCACCTTTCTTTCCCAAAATGTAAGCTGTCCACAAACTTTGGTGATGCTACATGGTTGAGAACTAAAATTTTGTGCACAGTCAATTTTCATTTTTCAGCCAGTGACCTTGACCTATGACCTATTAGACCACAAAATCAAAAGGCTTCTTCCTTACCACAAATGTAAACCATCCCTACTCACACTAATAAAACAAATCCTAACATTAATAGTATTTCTATATTTTTCCTATATAAATAAATTTATCTATTTCTAAAAAAAAAAAAATTGTTTTTTTATAACTCAATCACTGACATTTACAAGATTTCGATTCAGAAAAGTGGATCCTATATGTAATTTGTATAAATTATGCATGCAGAAGAATGTATTAACTGCTTTCAAAAATGTTGAATTCTTATGCATACATGTTGGTTGTAATTAATGCCCATCTTAATCAATATAGCATGCCAAACTTCTGTAAATGCAACAATACAGAAGCATTTTGAGGAATATAGACTCAGATAAAAAGATTTACATCCCAACCTTTACCACCAGCGAGCTGTGCCGGTGTGACGTCACCTGAAGGAGAAACGGAGTTAATTCATTTCTTTTCCAGGAACTTGGCGAGAGCCAACATGGCACGGCTCTGTAATAATTAAGTTTATGCCAGTATCTTATCTAATTAGCCACAACACTGACAATTTGTACAATAGCTTAGAATTGAATGGGGACTAATACAGTGACTACAAGTTTGAAGGCCGGATTATTTCTTTCATTGAAACTTCTCAATCAAACTGACTTAAAATATAATACACAAGGATTTAAAAAATGGATGAATTTCAGTGAGAAATAAAAATCATAACTTAGTTTCGAACCCAAGCACATTAATAGGGACGTTTCACAGGTTGGACGCAGCGCTTACAACTATTCGAATACTGTGTATGGTATGCCATTGCAATATCAAACAAAAGATCCATTGTGTAGCTGCATCGTATGGTCTTCATGGGGCAATAATTTCCATCACGAGTAAGCAAAAACCTCGCCTGGCTTACCTTTGTACTTGCCAGGTCTGCAAAGCACACCATATACAATCAATTCAGCTGTAAAGCTGCATGTTATTTTGCCCCAAGCGCTGCTTCCAAATACAGGCACTTCGCATGCCACCTGAAACGATTTTGTAATAAGTTTGCATTTTTGAGACTGTGTTACTTGAGCAGCACATGAATTGTCGTAAAGATGCATGGGAGGCAAGATCTAGTTGCACGTGTAAATGACTATCCACAGCTCCAAACAATATATGTATACGATTTCTCTTAGACGCACCTACTCATGGTTTCAGCACTGCAGGAAAAAATGAATAAATAGAGTGACTGATCATGTTTTGCAAACTTCGACATCTGCCATAACTCTAAAAAGAGAATCTGAATCCTCGAGGTTCGCCGTTGGGTTCAACAGCTTTTCTTGTTGGGTTCAAAAGCTTTTCTCGTTGGGTCGACATCTTTTCTCGTTTTCCTGCAAACGGTTGACCTTTGCAAAATGTGTGTGATTCCTAAATTCATGTGCATATACAATGCAAAAGGCATCCAAGAAAGGTATTGAAAAACTTGACACTTCTTCATACTATAATAAATATGATACTGAAGAGATAATCATTTTAAAATTTATCAAAGTGAAAAATGAACATGAACTCCAATCAAAGTATGATTTATTCAAACACTGTATTTATAACAATGTGAAATTATGATTTTCTGCAGGATTAATTTTTCAAACACTTCCAAAACAAGTATATTCTTACATGGCCGTTGAAACAATAAAAAGATTCAATGGTTTTTGATGTACCATATACATTTATACTTGTTTATAAGTCGGGTCCAACTGCAAACTGCATAGACCCAGATCTGCCATTGCATAATGAACCGGCTGATCTGGGTCTATGTAGTTTATTTGGAATAATCAGTAGAACAAACAACACAGACCCTGATCTGCAGGCGCATTATGTGACGGCAGATCAGAATCTATGTTGTTTGCATTTGGATAGGACTTATAAGTGAGTTTAGACAGTAACAGATCATGTTTCATCCAATCCACAAATTTCAGTACTGACGAAAATGCCATTTTTTGCATGCATAACAGAATCACAAGAATTAATATCCCTGAAAATAAATAAACAGTACCATATATACTCACTTTAAAGTCTGATCCAACTGTAAAATGCATAGATCCAGATCTACCGTCACATAATGTGCCAGCAAATCTGGGTCTCTGCAGTTGTTAAGAATAACCAGTACAACATAGACCCATGTGACAGCAGATCAGGTTTTATGTTGTTTGCAATTAAACTTGACTTATAAGCGAGTATAGACGGTACATATTTCCTTTATTTCAGAGAGATGTTTTAGTTATGCATCATGTTAATATACAATTTTCTTTTTCTTAAAATTTAGTACAGTAGAACCTGTCTAGAAAGACCACACCTTCTGCCAAAAAATCAGGGTCCCTCAAGATAGATGGTCATAACACTATATAATCAATAAATCTGTGCTTTGACAATTTGGTTTCTTAAAGACATGTGGTCTCTCAGAGAAGTGGTCTTTCAAGACAGGTTTTCCTGTAATAGAATCTGTCATTATCTCTCTGTAATTCATATCTGTCAATGAGTATGTTCCAGCTGCGTATAAATAAAAACGAATGCAGAAAGAAAACAGCAAAAGTTACAATCATTCTGAACGGTACCTACATCCACAAAAAGAAACACAGAAATAAATATATCTGAAATTTAGGCCAAATCATCAAAAATATATGCAAAAATATCAAAATTTATGTTGTCAAATCTTAAATCAAGATTTAAAATACCACAGAGGCATCTTTAAGAAATTAATTTAATTAAAGTTCAAAATCATTTGTAATTTGAATGAAAATTATTGACATCAGAATGAAGTCAGAATGGACACTTGTAGCAATAAGATTTTTGCACATAAAATGTCAGTAGTTACATAATGCTCCTTCCCAATTCAAGGTTAAATAGCAGATAAAAAGAAAATGAAAAGTTTTTTTTTTTTCTATTGTAGGATTTGAACCCGGTTCGCTGGGATGCGATGTGGCCATCTATACCATTACACCACGATAGCGTCTTGTGAAAAGTGAAATTTCTTCCTTATAATGTTATCAATGTCTATTGATGGCCAGTGAAAAAATATCACAATTATTTCACTCTGAAAATCCAGTATTTCACTGCCGAGCATAAAATGAAAATATTTATTCCTTATTTGTTAAAACTAGCTTCAGACAGTATGCATTCACTTTATCTGTGTCAGAAAATGTGAGACTGATCTTGAAACTGACTACAAAATGGAAGTGATAGTGTATCATGAAATAAAGGATCGAGAGAAGAATGAAACTGCAGGCATTTATTAACACTAATAGAAGCATGCATTACATAAATAAAGATGCTGATATATGCACAGTGGTAAGTTCGCAGATTATAAAACTTGAAGAACATACAGCATTACGAACTGAACATGACCTCTCTCTCCCTCTCTGCTTTTTGTATTTGCCCATGGACAAGCACTTTTTAAACATGAGCTTGCCCGAGATGAATCTGAGCTTGTCCTGGGCATCGAGCAAGTGGATTTGTCCAGTCCTGAGTTTTACCGCTACTTACATTCATGGAATGGAGGAGGAGCATTATTGTTTTCACAGAAATATCACTATTCATTAAGTCTTCAAATTTGTGGTTTGCAGCAACTATGAAATTCACCAAACTTGGTACCCATGAAAATTAGTGAATTCACAGTTTATTATGCCACATGCAATCTGACTTCATAAATTTCCAGTTAGTTAAAGTCCTTTAAATCAATATATGATGTTAGAATACTGTAGTATCAAAAATTTTCATGGGGGACCAATTTTCATGGTTTTAGTTGTTGCCCCGAACCACGAATTTAAATACCCAACGAAAACTTAGACACATATGATGATGACCCCCACCCCCACCCCCGCTCATTTTCTTACTGTGTGATGTGCCTAGAGGTTAATGAAGCTACTAGAATTTGATAAATCAACATCAATACTGTAATTTGGTAATAAAATATTATCTTTTACACGTGTTTGTTTTATTTTAACCCTTTGAAAAATGAATTATAAAGCATTTTATATTGTTTCAATGCACACGTATCAACAAGGTATCCGATAGCTGTAATTTCCACTCACTGCCTTAAATCGATACGTGAGACAAGGATAGAGTGAAACAAGAAAAAGCAAAAGGTATTACAACACTAGTAATACTGAAAATGAAAGAAAGAATAATAAAAAATACTAGTATATGAAAATTAAATTTAATACTTATTCAAATTGATCCTTCACTCAAGTACAACTGTTGTTGAAAAATTTAAATCCTCCTGAAACCACATTTCATTTTATCCATGCATTGCTTGAAGCACTATTATTAATGAAACACTATGTATATACACTAATTATAGCAGAGTATTAATGCTCACACTTCACTGATTTTCCGACAAAGCCACTGTATCAACATCGTGTCAATCAATTCTCAAGGTACACACAAATGCTTGTCAGGTAAATAATCCCCAAATTGCATAATTAAACAAGTCCAGCTTTCTCAAAATCACTGATAATTAGGTCCGATCTTTCACTTATTGTCCCGTGAGCTGCACTTATCCATTCAGCCTGAATTGGCTTGATTAATGAGGTTGCAATCAGTGATCGTCACCATTAATATCTTTCTTCTACGTGATTGCCTCCATAACCTGTTTAGCACACCAGCTGTGGAAGTGTGATTTTAATTCTTCTTTGTGCTCTTTATTTATTGCTAAGTCTAGTGGTTGAAGTTGGTCTGTACATGAGGCAGGCACAAACAAACACATGATTCCACTGTCTTTCAATTTAGTTAGCATCTTCTCACATTGGTGGACTCTAAACACATCAAATATTCCCACTGTCTGCTGATTGCATTGAGCAAGGGACAGTAAGAGATCATACAGATGTACTTTAATAACCAATTGGATTAGTGTTGTTGCCTGCATCGGCTTCCTTTGATGATGAGCACTCAGACGAAAACCCGGTGTAAGTGGTTGAACTTGTCAGGTCTTTGATTTGTGCTCTTACATGTGATAGCATTGTTATAAACATTCAAATGACTGCCGTTTCCGTAGGCATAGTTTTATTCTTTTTTATTCTTTATTTTGGGTATCTGTAGAGGCTAAACCATGAAATTAAACACTTACTAATAAGCAAACTTGGACAGGCAAATCCGTGAATTTAAGTTCCCACGAAAATGACTTTTTTTTTTTACAAAACCACGAAAATTGAGCCCCACAAAAATAAATGATACTACAGTATTCTAAGAATCTATATTATGCCACATGCAATCTGACTTAACAAATTATCAGTTAGCTAAAGTCCTTTAAATCAATACATGATCGTAGAATATTCCAGCATGACATTTGCCATAGCCTTTGATTCATGTCAAGAAATTCTTCCTCAGGATAAAATACAGCAAATACAAATCGACCCCTTAGTGCATCAAGACGTCGATTGCAGATTGCACCTTGATGCACTAAGGGGTTGAAATACAATTCAACACACACATTCTAATGTGAAGGTCGATGTGGTAATATTCTTACTAATTACTGTAGAGTGCTGTATACCTGTGGTGCCAACATTTCAAAAGGAACTATAGGTGGAAATGCACATACTGGATACTTGTCAAGATGCATCCCTGAATGACACCTTGTGGCAGATTATATACTTATTATGTTTCTACAGTCATTCAATTTGGTGCTAATTGTCCGCCAATATAGGCAAAATGAAACTAATGCCAAATCCATGTACCAAGCAGTTTCAGATGCATTATAAAATAAAAATGACACATCAAGCACATTTTATGGTAAAAGTCCGTATCACATCCTGAAGACCCCAAATGTAGTGTTCTGTCTAGGAGCATTGAGTGCTGCACTCAGACTGAGTCCTAATACTGTCCGTGTGTCCACTGGATCTATCACTCCATCATCCCACAACCTGAAACATTTGTTCAAAGGTAAAGGAAATAGTAAAAGATGGAAAAAATGAAAAAAATCATGACAAAATACTATTAAAAAAAAGAAAAAGATTTCACTGGACAGGACAGAAATGCAGATTGATTTGTTTGTAAAAATAGTACTCATTCACAAATCTTACAGCTGAAATGACTTAGTGACTATTGTTGATGGTTCAATAATAATTACATTAACAACTGTCAGCTTTTCTGGGAGCTATTGTCTTTCAAACATAAGCAAGAAGCAGTAACAAGATATTTTATTTCTTCAAGAATATTATACATCTTGCCAAATTATTAAATTAAACTCTTGTTTATTTTGGCTCAATAGCTTTGTAGTAGTTCAAGAAATTGGTGAAATTATTGTGAAATTTTGGGAGCTATGCAAGGAGCTTATATCTGAATTTGTGTTATAACAAAAAATTCTAAGATTATTGTAATCTGGTGAATACCCATAAAACTCACCTGGTACTAGAGTAATGAGGACTGCCCCCAACTTCAAATTTCTTTATCACTTTAGTTACACATGAAACTCACCTAAATATGGACTACCATCAACTTCAAATTTCTTTATCACTTTGGTTACCATGAAACTCACCTAGAACTAGAGTAATATGGACTACCCTCAACTTCAAATTTCTTTATTACTTTGGTTACCCATGAAACTCACCTAGCACTAGGGTAATATGGACTACCCTCACCTTCATATTTATTTATCACTCTGGTTACACATGACACTCACCTAGTACTAGAGTAATATGGACTACCCTCAACTTCATATTTCTTTATCACTCTGGTTACACATGACACTCACCTAGCACTAGAGTAATATGGACTACCCTCAACTTCATATTTCTTTATCACAGGTGTCTTAAGGGCTATTTCTTCCTCTTCTGTCCACTGGAGATAAAAAGAACTGGGATTCAGATCAGTGTTAACATTGTTCATTTTCTAATTGAGCACTTGACTATGTACCTAAACAAGAGAGAATCACATCAGGCTTCCAAATTAAACAAAATTATGCTAGTGGCACTTTGTAGCAGGAAAAATAGGTATAAACACTATTTCTGTTCACCTATTTTCATAGACATCAAAGTAAGTAAGTTCATCATTAGCTATTAAAAATACCAGTTATTTAATTACATTATTCATTGACCACAGAGAAATGAAAGATGAAACTTACTGAGCAAGATTAGCTAGAAATGGAGTACCTAGCTTCATGCTGCTATTCTAAACTGGCAGCTTCTTCTTCATAAGAACAAGATTAATTACTAATTAATTAAGTAATTAATTAATAATTAATAATTATAATAATAATTGATAAAATAAAATAAAAATAAAAAATAAACAAAAAAATCAAATAAATAAAATAAAAAACAAAATTTAAAAAAATAAAATTTAAAATAACAAAAATAAAATAATAATTAATAATTAATAAATAATTCATAATTCTTCATAAGAGCAAGATTAGCTAGAAATGGAGTACCTAGCTTCATGCTGCTATTCTAGACTGGCAGCTTCTTCTTTGTAAGAGTTTAAATATAGTCAAATAAAGAAAGGAAACAAAAGAATTTCAAGGGAGATAACTGGCAAAAATGTGCTGTTACATACAGGTTTTCCCTCCCTTTGTCTCTGTTCTCTGCTGATCTGTGCTAACACATTGGCTGCCTGTTCTCCTCCCATTACAGAGATCCTGGCATTGGGCCACATGTACAAGAATCTTGGTCTATAAAAATAATTACAAATCTTTGTAAAAAAAAAGATTAAGGATGTGAGATGACAGTATGTGCAAGTTAACTCCACCCATCCGGTATGTGAACATTTTCCATTGGATGGAGTGAAGCAGTAATGATGAATTCAGTTTCAATGATTGTGGGTGAAATGAGTAGCCAATATGTGGGTTAATTTAATAAATTTAACTACACCAATTATTTCCTTATTCAGCATTATTAAACTGTAATCTTTTCTATTCCATCAAATCTGTTCTTTATCTATTCTTGATGACCTTTATCAACATCATGCAGAGACAGTCACCTCCATTGAGAGAGAGAGAGAGAATCATCCAACTATCAGTCTATGATACATTGTAAATGTTATTTGTAATAATTGCTGTGTTTCCTGTGACTTGTGCCCAGAGTGAGGGCAATCTGTCTTTGTGAGGCAACAATTATGATAGAGAGAGAGTGGGGCATGTATGTATGCATGTACCATATCTGCAAACTTGAGCCCCCATTCCAGTCGATTCCACCATGATTGGCAGAAGAAAATCATTCATTGTAAATGGTTAGACCATTTAAATGAACAGAACTGTCCAACAGCAACATGGTTGACACATTGTCACCTTTTCAGCTGATGTCCACCAGCATGACCGACCAGCTACCAAATTTTTCCCAAAACATATGCTCTGCTAATTTTTGCCACAGTTAGATCCCAATTTCTTCTCAATTTATATAAATTATGCACATGAAATTTGACCACCAACTCTGTTGTGATTAAAATTTCAATCAATACCTCATTACTTCGACAAATTGAATCAGCAGTTTTGTGGTTGCACATAAAGTAACAGAAGGTGAAGGAACATAATGTAAACAATTGCTGAGAAAAACCATGTTCTTACCACTGGTTTTAAGAATAGTAAATTCAGTCAATTGAGGCTACAGACATTTAATTTAATTTTATGAAAGTAAATTCAGTTACAAATTCCTGTAAATTGACTACTTTTTTAGTGTATCAACCTTTATGGATTATGTGGTTGTTAAGAACCAATAATTTAAAGATCCTATGAGCAATGATCCTTCAATGGAAACAAACAAACTCCTTAGAAACAAATGGAACTCCTTGCACCAATCTCCAAAATTAAGTACCAACAAAAACATTAATTTTGGCAAAACCACGAAAATTTATGAATTAACAGTACTGTAATGAATGTAGTTTGCCTTCAATACTGCTGCTTTAAATGACATTCTCAACCTGCGTAAGATAGCAAGATAAACTTTATATCTCTCTGGATAAGATATAAAGCTGTTAAAATCACAAAGATGTCTGGAAAGGATTGCCTCATGTTGGAAACATTCAGCAAACTCATTAGGCTGGTAACTTAAAATCATGTACCGGGTATATGTATATATCTTTTTGAAAATTGAAACCAATATAACATAAGAATAAAACTTGAAATTATTATTTGAATAGAATGTGATTACCGCATATACTTGCTTATAAGTCGAGTCCAACTGCAAACAACATAGATCCTGATCTGCCAGCACATAATGTGCTGGCAGATCAGGGTCTATGTTATTTGTTCTACTGATTACCCTTAAGAAACCGCAGTGACCCAGAACTGCTGGCGCATTATGTGATGACAGATCTGTGTCTGTGCAGTTTGCAGTTGGACCCAACTTATAGGCAAGTACATATGGTATATGGCTATACATTTTTGTGGTTTTGCAAAAGAATGTCATTTTTGTTGGTACATAAAATTTGTGGATTACTGAAAGGGATCCTAGTATATCCACATATGGATCGTTGTTCACTGGGTCTTTTAAGTTCTTGGTTTGTAGCAACCATGACATGCATGAAAACTGTACATGCATGAAAACTGTACCCCATGAAAACTGCTACTGTACAAGTGAAAAAGATTGAACAGTACTGTAGCCTCTCAAAGTTACCACGCCAGCCAGTGTTTTAATTTAAATCAGCAACTAGGTGGTCTTTCTTGGACAATTCTACCTTTTTTTTGTTGCTAAAGTGTCCATTTAAAGGTACCCTGCACCCCCCCCTTCCCTATTCATACATGAACTCTAACAATTTAAATATTTACCACTTAACATATTACCTGATGAACTCAGAGACTATCATAACAGAAATGATTTCATTTAAAATTAATGAAAGGTCATCAAATTGTCCAACCTTTAAGCAAGAGTCTAACCTCTGATGCATCATTCTTACACATAAACTTGGCTCATGTTTTCAAACAGAGTAAACCAATGATATAATGATATCCAAGGGACACAATCCCTAAATCATGATAGTCCAATTTCAGTATAAAAGAATAATGACATAATACCGTATTTAGCTGTGTATAACATGCACTTTTTTCACCTAATTTTCTTATCTTAAGTCAGGTGTGCACGTTTTATACAAGAACTAAAAAAAAAGATTTTCTCCAGGTCGATCTGACGAGAGGATGAAGGCACTATAGCCGCCTACATGTGTCACATTCACTCCTTGTGAAATATTAAATCCGTTGTACATTGCATTGTAACTAAATTGTTTACTGGTACTAGTCGTATTAAAGAAATAAATAATGCTTACAAATAGTCTTGTTCTTTGATTGCTTATGTTAATAAACTGGTTTCATTTCACATCACTGTGTAGCATTTTGTTCTGTGCCTCGACCGGAAATACATGTACATAACGACTGGCAACTTGTTCAAAAGCTGTGCAAAGTGCCGCATTGGAGCGGAACAAATACCACTGTGAGGATTACCGTAGCTGTTCCGTAAATGTTCAGTATTCCATAACTGTTGATCTAATACATTTTTTCTTCATTTATTCTTGGTTGAATTGAAATATAATATGTGTAGAATTCAAGCAGTGTTAATGTTCTCATCAGAGGCACCTTTAGGGGACATATTTTTTGCGACTACGGTTTCTTTCTTACGGTAACACTGACACGTTGTGGAACAAAATAGTCAATTAATGTATGAAGTCAGAAAATATCTTTTTCTTTGGAAAATAAACTTGGTTCTTAGTTTTTATTTCTCATCTTAAATGATAGTATTTTATATTTATTTCTGACTATAGAGTGATCAATGTTTCATTGACTAAGTGTGGTCTTTTCAAGATCATCAGTGGAACAAATATATAATTACCGTACCTGTAAATGTTCAATATTCGATAACTGTGGATCTAATTAATTTTGTCTTCATTCATTCATGTTTGAATTTAAATATAATATTTAGATTTCAAGCAGTGTTAATGTTCTCATTTTTTTTCGTGACTACGGTTAGCCTGTTATGGTAACACTGACACAGTGTTAATATATGAAGTTGGAAAACATTTTTTTTTTACCTTTGGAAAATAAACTTGTTTCTTAGTTTTATTTCTCATCTGAAATCATAGTATTTGAGATATCTTTGCGACTATACAGTGATCAATGCTTCGTTGACTCAGTGTGGCCTTTTCACGGTAATCGGCGCCAGGTAATCTTTGATGCACTAAACATAGTTACAATGCTTTGTCTCAGTGAGCAATATTTAATTGATTCAGCGTGGTGTTTTTAACGGTGATCAGTGCTTCATTGACTCAGTGTGGTCTTTTCAAGGTAATCGGCACCGGCTAAAGCTTTGATGTGCTAAACATAGTCACGTTGCTTTGTCTAGGTAAATTTGCAATGTATTTACTTTTCTTCAGAAAATAAACTTGTTTCTTTGTTTTATTTCTCATTTTAAACAACAGTATTTGATACAGTACTTCTTTGTTACAATACAGTGAGCAGTGTTTAATTGACTCAGCATGGTGTTTTTAAAGGTAATCAGCACCGGCTAAAGCTTTGATGGGCCAAACATAATTACAATGCGTTGTCTTGGTAAATTCTAGCTTGTACATGGAGATATATTTTAGAGGTGTAATGATAATCCAAATAAGTATAAATACCGGATCGAAAATTTCACAGAGCATATTGTGTTCGATCTTGAATCTGAACGAATATAGTCAAAGTATCAACATGGGTCGTATAAGAAATTCGTACAATGCAAAAGACAAGCTAACCATCATTGCCTATGCAGAAGACTACTCAGAGAGCGAGGACGAAGACGAAGATGAAAGCTATTATGCAGCAACACCAGGAATGATGACAGACGAGGACATACAGCGACTTTTCAAAAGTGATGACGACGAAGAGGAATTTGAGGGATTTGATGCAATAGATTGAACTCCATCAACTAGGCGAACCTTTAAAGGGCCCTTTTAAGGGGCAACCATAAAATCGGAAAGATATAATATCAATAGTGCCACTTTTTTCATTCACTATCCAAAATGGCCAACTGTTGTCGCACTATGAAAACGGAGCAAAATAGTCACGATTTTGAAATGTATTATATCACATGCACGTTATATGGCAGAACTACATTTTTCCCACTCATTCTGGGTTGAAAATTGGGGTGCGTGTTATACATCGGTGCGCATTATACAAAGCTAAATACGGTATATGAGACCTTAAGGGAGAGAATAATGTGCAATGTAATAACCTATGGTCAGCCTTCTCATTACCTTTTGAAGTAGAAGCTCAAAATTAAAAGTCCAAGTCAGTACAGCAGCGCTACCAAAAATGTTACAATGGACAGCTACAATGTTAAAATGTGTAAAAGTAGGTTTTCAATCCAGCTGCCAACAGCTAATGAGAAGGATTACCATATATACTCGCTTATAAGTCGAGCCCAACTACAAACAACATAGACCCTGATCTGATGTTGTATAATGCACTGGCAGATCTGGGTCTGTGCAGTTTGTAGTTGTACTTGACTTACAAGCGAGTATAGATGGTAACCAACATATCAGTGTATGCTATATTTTCAGAGCTTTCTGTAGGATTTTGAAAATGCAAGTCTGAGGCCACATTTTCCCCAATTCGGCAAGTCTAGTAGATAAGATATAGTCAGCTAGATTCTGAAAACTGAGAGTCCTGGACCAGAATTGAAGGCCCTGAAAGCAAGGACTCTCACTACAAAGAGGTATGATTTTATTAATGGAGTTTACTTTGTTACTGCTTACATACCCGTAGGCTCTCCCACACATCCCATAGTTCCCAGCACCATATGATCCACCAATAATTAAAGTGATCTTAGGAACCTTGGCACATGCAACTGCTGTCACCATCTTGGCCCCATGTTTAGCAATACCTCCTGACTCTGCATCACGGCCAACCATAAAACCTGATAAAAGACCATCAAACATTTTAACACTTCAAAAAGTGGTGAAATATATCATAATTTTAAACAGATAAGAGCTCTGGTTGTAAGCATACCATGTCCGATATATTCATTGACACTATTTAATGTGTTAGTAGCATCTAAAAGCTTCTAAATAATATCTTCCCAGGAAAAAAATATCCTCCCTACATCCTTTATTTTTGATCATTTGACACATACACTGCTATGGACTTTAACATAGCCATTTCCAAAAACTTTGATCAAATTTAACTTTGGCTGCCAGATATCAGACAAAACTATGACACACTCAAGTCATTTGAGGTCATTAACACACACAAATTATAGGGTAAAAGAGTTTTGCTGTAGCCACCATTTTGAAGGCAAATAGTTAAACATAAAACATGAAAGAAAAACAATTCTAGGATAACAACATAGGACTATCTGAAGCAGGGACATTTGCCAACCTTAAAGTGCCTGTGTTCCTTAAAATTTGACAAATCCCTACATCTTAATTGTTGCTGGGAGAAAAAGGAACTGTGAAACCTCTTAAGGATGATTGCCTGTGAAATGTTGGAGGATTTCGCTTTAAAAAAAAACTATATCTAAAGGTTCAAGTAATCTAAAATCACTGAAAAATATATAGTTTGGCATGCATATCCTTCCACTACTCATAACTGAATGTGTATCCCCAAGTATGGATCTTTACATAGAAAAATATGTGAAAAAGTACCCTGAATGAGTTTTTAAAAATTCATAAAATTTGCATAGGTTAAAGATCACAGACTCCTCTTATCAAATACACAAAGAAAAGGGTATGTTAGCAAGTGAAGTTTTTCAGTATGACACAATTATTGAGATCACATCAGTTTTCCATAATAGAATGCCTGTGCAGATGATTTATGGCAGATTGTAAATTACAAAAGATCCAGAGGTCTCGATAACTTTTAGTGACTTTATTAGTATCTTTCATAGTAATGTTATTGCAATTATTAAAATTGTTGAGTTTTTCTTTTTTATTATTTAATAAAAGACTGAAGTCGCAATCATGTCACTTTACGTCCAAACTCTTGCACAGTTTACAATGCTACAATCCATCTAGGTCAAAAGTGACATCATCTCAATGATGTCATACTGTAATTATCATGTCATTTTGAGCTGTGCAGTAAGCGTTGATTTCACAAAAGTG
This sequence comes from Margaritifera margaritifera, assembly GCA_029931535.1. Lineage (NCBI taxonomy): Eukaryota > Metazoa > Mollusca > Bivalvia > Unionida > Margaritiferidae > Margaritifera > Margaritifera margaritifera. The sequence continues at coordinate 2,046,196 of JAQPZY010001434.1, read as the reverse complement.
AACTACCTTAAACCAAAATCCCTCATGAGTGGTTTTCAGTATCATGCTGAAAACTTTTTCAGTTTACTGATGTTCACTATTTTTACTCGAGAATGAAGTGTGTTCAGATGTCCTCTCATAGACAAATACATTTTTATCTGTTTAGGCTAAACATGTGTTTGTATGTTGGAATTTATTTCACTCTGCATATCTCTAGAATGTTTAAAGACCACTGGTTGACATATGCTTTAAGTTTACATTTGATGGGGTTTATTATAGTATAAAATTTATTTTTCGATCTTCAGAGCAGAGGAAGTTTGGTTTAATGAGTAAAGCTTTATTAAAATTAAAGAGGGAAAAATTCTGAACCAGAAACATGTTTTGGTTTCAAGGTGATTTTGGTTTCCTGTGGTTTTGGTCTTGAAAAGTTTAATTGTATAACAAGTGTTCCCCAGTCAGTCAGGCTTAACCCTGCTGCAAGACCTGTCTGTAAGAGCATGATCTCTGGACAAGACTGCAAATGCTCCAGACAGTTCAACCTGGGCATAAAACTGCTGCAAGAACTGTCTGTAAGAGCATGATCTCTGTTCAAGACTGCAAATGCAACCCAGACAGTTCAACCTGGGCATAACATTGCTCCAAGACCTGTCTGTAAGAGCATGATCTCTGGACAAGACTGAAACTCCTCACCAGACAGTTCAAGCTGGGCATAACAATGCTGCAAGACCTGTCTGTAAGAGCATGATCTCTGGACAAGACTGCAAATGCTTACCAGAGAGTTCAACCTGGGCATAACAATGCTGCAAGAGCTGTCTGTAAGAGCATGATCTCTGGACAAGACCACAAATGCTCCACAGACAGTTCAACCTGGGCATAACAATGCTGCAAGACCTGTCTGTAAGAGCATGATCTTTGGTCAAGATTACAAATGCTCCACAGACCGTTAAACCTGGGCATAACAATGCTGCAAGACCTGTCTGTAAGAGCATGGTCTCTGGACAAGACCACAAATGCTCCACAGTCAGTTCAACCTGGGCATCACAATGTTGCAAGACCTGTCTGTAAGAGCATGATCTCTGGACAAGACTGCAAATGATTTCCAGACAGTTCAAGCTGGGCATAACAATGCTGCAAGACCTGTCTCTAAAGAGCAACAGCATGATCTCAGGACAAGACTGCAAATCTAACATGAAATACATGTAATATCACCTACTTTGATTGCAGTGATACCCACAGAAATCCATCTCTTTTAGCCAACATTTTACTAAGAATGGAAGATTAAATTTAAAAACTAACTTCTTCACAAAATATAGCAAAACATCAGTCACAGTGACCAGCTTCTGGTACAATTGTGTAGTACTTGTAGGAATACATTCTATCTCAAAGTTTTATGACCCTCTCCTGAACAGGGTCTGGGAAATTAATTTAAACATAAAAGTGACCATAGATTATAAAGTATGAATGCTCAGATCATAGGTAACCTACATGTAGAACTAAGGGACATCAAAATTCTATTACATGAATAATACTATAGAGACTACAGAAAATGCGAAAGTTTATCCAAGTCATTGAAATGTGAAATGTAGGTCACAGTACCTAATGTCTAATATCATGGTATAGTAACCATAGAGATGCATCCGTAACCCTTCTATGGGACAGAACAATTATGTGAACTTGCTCTCAAAGTTTAATACCAATGCAAAAGTGACTTCATCGGCCAATCGACTCTCCATACCCTCTTCAAAAGATCAAGCTAATACTATCAGAAGAATTTTTTTTTTTTCTGAACTAAGGAAAAAGAATACTTACCTGATAACAATCATTTTAGGAAGAAACTCTGCTAAGTCTTGAATCCAGCAATCACAGTGTCTTTCTCATCTATATTCCATATAAACAAAGAAAAGAAACTCATCCCAACCCCCCTTACTTCCCATCACCACTGTTAGGTGGCTATGGCTGTTTACCAGTTATAGCTTCAGTGATGCATATATGAGGATGCTTGCATTTGTAGGAAGGTGTGGGAGGGTTTAATAGTAGTGTGATCAGGTAAGTATACTCAAAGAAACATAATTTACTAAAAAATTTGCTTTCTCCTTTGAATATATTCCCCAATCACATGAACATTAAGAAAATAAGTAATAGGAGGAGGCAATGCTGAGCATCCTACCTCTAAGGATTCATCCCTGTATGATTGTAAACCACACTCCTAATATCAGACCAGTACAACTGATGGTCACATAAGCCATGATGACAGTACCCAGGTAAGAACAAAGGAAGCAAATTATTTTTTTCTTAAAATCACCAGGTAAATCCAGCAAAAGTGCTGTTCTGTGCCTGTGTTAAGGTTGTGCTAACTTCAAAACTTTGAGCATTATCTGGCCTCTTATCCTTTTGTTGCCGATCATCTCTTTGCTCTGGCTGAGACTGGATCGGCCTGAAAGTAGACGCAGGCACCAAGACAAGCTGAAGAGGCAGTTCTTGTTATGCCTGCTTACATACTTCCTCAATTTTTCTGCCAAACAAAAATGGCGTGTAAAAAGGTGCCAACCAAAGGGCCAAGGCATGACGCGGCTTTAGGGTGGAGGAGCGCATGCAGGGATAGGAGTTCTCCTAAGGTATTATGATTGGGCAACGTATCTGAAGAAGAAATTCACAAAAATATCAAAAAATTTCACAAAATAATGATTGCAACATGTAGTAAATACCTTTACACTCAAACTATATCAACTTTGTTGATGGATGGTCAATAATCCACAAGATTGACTTAGATTCTGTGAGAGGTGATATGATGTATATCATATCCAGCGAAAGCCAAAAACTGGTAAGCAACCATAGCCACCTAGTGATGGTGAGGTTAGGGTTGGGAAGAGTTTCTTCCCTCCATCAAATATGGAATATAGATGGGAAAGATGAAATTTTTCATCTTTCTGCAATTGCTGGATTCACGAGGTAGCAGAGCTTCTTCTTAAAGTTAATGTGATTAGGGAATGTAATCAAAGGAGAAATGTAGGTTACAGTCCCCAACTTCTACAAAGAGAGTGATGTCTATGTGTCCTCTTACCTGTGATATTTTGCAGGAAAAGTAATGGAATATTTCTTTTACAGCAAAGCTCTATAAAATGTGTTGCCTGAAATAAATAAAGTTCGAATGAAAGCACAAGCAAGAGTGTTGGAGCTATAGACCTAAACATAAAAATGTGTTCTTTATAATGCTAATGAGACTGTGCAAAAATTTCTTCCAATGCTGTTGATTGCATTTGTTATGAAACAATTGTTTCAAGGTTTCTCTAGCTTTTGTATCTTCATCCATATATAATAGCACATCAGCATCATTTCTCCAGTAATGAAATGCCCCTATGCCAGGATGCTTTGTGTCAAAGTTGGTCACATTCTGTTCAGCGCGCTTTTGAGATAAACTTGTCTAAATGTTCTCATATATTTAGTAATGGTGGCTATATCTGAGCAGAATGACATCATTTTCTTCTAATTTTAGTAATGGCAGCTATATTTTATTGTGTATTGGCATCATTTATACAAGCCTGAAAAGCTTTTGTGTCAAAATTATTTCTGTAAAATTCAGTCAAATTCTGTTGAGTTGTTTATGAGTTGTTTAAATGTTTTTCTATTTTTTGTAATAATGGCCATATTTGATAATACATCAGCATCATTTGTAACAAGTTTAAATTCCTCTATGCTAGGATGATATCTGTCAAATTTGATCAAAATCTATTGAGTGGTTTTTGAGAGAAAAAGTTGTTTAAAGGTTTTTCTTTTTTGGTAATGGTAATGGTGGCCACATTTAATGGCAGATCGGCATCATTTAGAAATATGTGGCCAAGTGCAAGTGTGGTCATCTGGACATTTTACAATGAGGGAAGATATTTTAGGAGATTTCCATATTACAAACAACATATACAGAGAGAAGCCTATGATACGCTGAGATGTTTGCTGAATCAAATATGTGATGCTACAATTTCACTCATAGCAGTAAATACATTAAGTCACAATTTTGCTGATGACAAATATTTCTAAGGCAAGTCATTTATGCTGTTTATCAGTAGTTCAAAAGCACTTCTGAGAATGCAGAAGGTAGTTATTGACGCCCCCTTATCTCTTTCCTTCCAACTTCAAAGGCAACATAAATGCAGTGATTAATGCAATTAACAAAAAAGAGAATGAACTAAATTGTGTAAATTAATCATAATAATAATAATAATATTAGTACACAAAAAGACCAGTCTATCTCATTTTATTTAGAAATTAAGCCTTACCATAGGTACCATGACTGAATAATTTTCAAGGCCACTGTGGATGGAATGACCATGGCTGTACCAAATTGTTTACCATAAATGTATACATTCATCTGCTCATACAATCTGAAAAAGTATTCTGTGCTGTTGCCTTCCAAGTCATGATGGTATCTGGGGAATGAAGGGCAGATAAAGCAGCCAAAGCTACCCTGCAGTCACCTATTTCTAAATGGAAGATTCCATGTAGTGAATTCAAATTTTACACTCTGCAGTCACCCATTTTTAAATGGAAGATTCCATGTTGTGACTTAAAATATAAATTGGCATGTTCTATGCACCTGGCAAAATATGTGGAATGAAAGCTCCACAAACAAACTTTGGACATCAAACCCATCATTGGAGAGTGGCATGATATAGAACAAATCGCAGAGATGAGGTTGTATTGTGCTGATCATGTATTGGACATGCATACTCAACTCATTGACACTTCCTGAAGGATGAACCTTGACCAGAGTGCATACCCTGCCACTGTCCACTGACAGTAGAACACATTCTTGTTGAGTGTATCGACTTCCACCCTGTGAGACAGAAAGACAGTAGAACACATTCTTGTTGAGTGTATCGACTTCCACCCTGTGAGACAGAAGTTTTTTTTATGTCTACTCAATTAAGAAACTTTATGACGATGTACTAGAGAAAATCTTAAGACTTTTTGAGAGAATGTGGTCTACACAAGAAATTTTGATCCTATATTTTAAGGATTTTATATTTTTTTTATCTTTATCTTTTATTTTCATATACAATTTACCAAGTTTTAACATCTGTACCTCTAATCTTTTGTCTTGATATACTTACATGTTTACATTTATTCCAATAGGGTTTATATTCCTAAAGAGTTTTTTTTGTAATTCTTTATCTTTACATTTCTAGAACTTACCTCTTAGCTGGCACCATATAACCAGTATTATGCTGACATGCTATTAAACCCTATACATACATATGTACATATGTATAAAACGAGAGTGACTTGAGATCTCCCGCAAACAAAACACTTCCTTCTGTCTAGAGGTTGAAATAGTTACTTCTTTATTGCTTATTACATAAATATTCTCCCCCCACCCACCATTATAAATAGGAAATGGACGTACAAAAAGAAATTCAGCAGTGACAACTATGAATTGAGATACCGTACATTAATAATTATATCATATATCTTTGTCAGCTTTTAGAACTGCAATAAAGTTGCATTGGCACAAATGTGCACTATCAGCTGCAAGTACTTTGTGTTTATAAAATATATGTGTATTTCAGCTCCTAATCAGTGTTACACTTCAATGCAGGCACAACATTTTTATGTTATAGCCTCCCCTTCTCTCTCTCTCTCTCTGAATGCAGGCACAACATTTTTAAACATAGCCCCCACTTCTCTCTCTATTCTCTTCCTCTTACTCTCTCACTCACACACTTTGTTAAGTTTATGAAGATACAGGGGTAAATCTAACTTGAGTTTTTATCAACTTTAGAAATATGTAGTAGAGTGGTATTGATATTCATTAATTAAACAACTAAGCAGAGCAAAGTTTAGTTTGTGACATGTATAAACCAAATCCACTGGCTGGCTACACCTGCACTATATCTAGCTAAGGACAATTAGACTGATTAATGTGCAGACTAGTCAACAAGTTAGTCTTTTTTTCACTAGCTTTGAAATAGCCTTGGTGGGCAGAACAATGTTGTGTCAGCCGATCAGCAAGGCTGACTGACAGGGTATGGCAATATGAAGTATGAGCAGTTGCTAGAAATTGAAGTACAACACAATGTCGTACACCGATACCATTGTCAATGCAATGTTTAAACCGCTACTGCTATGGGTCTATAATTACATTAATGTTAATCATAGTCTTTTATTAATATAAAAATATTTGTTTTCAATACCATATATACTCGCTTAAACGTCTGTGAGCTTAATATCATACTGTATATACTCGCGTATAAGTCGAGTCCAACTGCAAACAACATAGACATAATGCACCAGTAGACCAGTGTCTATGTTGTTATTCTACTGATTACTCCTAACTGCATAGACCTAGATCTGCTGGTGCATTATGCTATGGCAGATCTGGATCTGTGCATCTTGCAATTGGACTCAATTTATAAGCGAGTATATACAGTAATAAAAATGACATTAATAGAACTTGTAATGAAAGTAAATTTTACCTTTAAGGCTGACTCTGAAAATAAAACACCATTATTTCCAAGTATACCAACAGGATAACCCCAGAGTCTTGCAAATCCTGAAAACAGATAAATTTGTTGCAGTACCTAAAATAATATTACAGTTGTAAGAATCAAACACAGCTTGAACTGCAGAATATTGGTGTACATCTTTAGCCTGATGATAACATCAAATGTATTAATTTCATCTTAGTTCTTTATGCCAATATAGCTCTCTGTCACTATAACATGGTACAGATCCTGAAACAGGTAACTTTACCAGTGAAACAAAAATGGAATGCAAACGGAATGCAGAATGAATGCAAACAAAGTGCAGAATGAATGCACAAATACAACTGATGAATGAATTTGAAAATCTAAATATCTGTATTTCGGGCTGCCACTAAATTTCCATGGCCAAAAGCCCTTTTGCATGATAGCCTGGATCAGATTGTTTACAATGATTTCACTACCTACAAGCCAGGACATTGTTCTAACAACTGCCATTAATGTGATAACATCATCACCGGTAATTTGTATGTACATTTTATATTTGACTGCCCCCCCCCCCAAAAAAAAACAATTTGCTGACAAATACTCTAAAACTATATTTTATCCTTTATTGCAGTTGTCATTCTAATTTTATATATTGTTTACAAAATTCAATTTTGTTTTTCAAATTTTATGCATTTTCTATCTTATCAAAATACACTATTAATTAGACAAGATACAAAAGTAATAGTTCTCTCCATTTAATACTATCAAAAACTGAAAATGCATTCCAAAAGAAAGGAAATGCTGAATAGAAGCAATAAATATAAAATCAGTATGTATTTCTGAGACTGTAAATTAGAAACAAGATGACAGCTGAAATGCAAATGGAAATAGAATGCAAACGGAACGCAAACAAAAAGCAGAATGAATGCTAATGAAATGCAAATAAAGTGCAAAATTAAATGCATATTTGGTAAAATTACCTGTTTTGGTCACTGTAATTGAGGTCTATAAATGCTGACAGCATTACTGTATTTTCTGTATGTTTCTGGACCCTGTTTGTTTTCAAACACCAAAAATTATTTACCAAAATAAATTTTTAATGCCTTATCTTTTTTGGACTATGCCTTACAATAATATTTGTTCTGAAGATATGTTTTTGGACACAATCTAAGAATACATTGAGTCTTGTTTTCACGTAAAAGTCCCAGTCTGCAATTAAACAGAGACAAGGTTTGCTTCAATCGATCAGCAAGAAATATTTAATGTAATGATGAACTTACCATAACGAAAATAATTTAAGTCCTCGGAATCACTTGGTCTTTTTGTTATGACTGCACTTTGTTCAGGCTGTCACGTGACAGAGTCTCTTTTTAAAAAGGGTGTCTGGCATGTGGATCAAATTTGTGTATGATAGTGAATGCACAATGGTGTCAAGAAGATTACAGTAGATGCATTATCATGTTGATTTTGTTCCTTTCCAAAAGTAAAAAATAAATAGTTTTTGGGCCTAGAATTCATACAATTTTCAAGTAAATGACTTAGAATTCTACTCTTGTTACCTACTTGATATCTGGTCATACCCTAAACTGAAGAGGTAGAAATTACAGTTTCACTTAGTCACATGAAATTTTTTTAAAATGTGCAGTGAAATTTTACAGAGCAAAGGTGCAAACAAAGCTTAAAAATGTTTAAGCAGTTACCACCAACAGATTTGAGTTATTTGATCTTGAAATATCTAGTAAATTCCCAGTCTTAATCTTGAAAGTTCTATGAATTCAAGACCAATGTTGAAACAAAGTAAACATTTGTTTTTCCTTTGTATGTAGGTATGTATGCAGATAGATAGATAGGAATCAGTAAGTTTCCTGACATTTGATATAAAGCCACACAATTGTAGAATCTTAATGTACTAATCAAACTGACTCATAATATTATATATTGCTTTTTGTTCATGGTTTTAGCCTATAATTGCATACAACACACACCGCTAAGGAGCCTCTCACTGTCGATGCTTAATGATTGACCGTAATACCTGTATTTCTACTCTTGATACCAAAAATACATCCAGTTTTCTGTCTTATATACACTGAAAATCACAATTCATCGAAAATCTTTTTATTAGTTTGTTTTCATTTCTTATTTACACAGTAATGAAACTTGAGTGTGTTTGTAGGGTAGACTTTCATGATCACTAATTCTATACCAGTGGGTTAAAACTGGAGTGATAGATTACTAACATGGCAGTTTTCTCAGAAAGCGCACATAAAGTCATGGCTCTAATAGAGGTATGACTGCATTTTCTGGTTGACAGACATATATCAAATACAAACAATAGGCAAGAAATATCTGTTTTTTATTTATTACTCATCATGTAAAGATATATATTTTTTTTTTTTATACTTTATGGGTAGCACATTATTGTAGGTATTAATTTTGTTGCTGGGAAATTTTTTTCTTTCTCCCCTGTTAGTTTTTTTCGGACAATAAATGAAGTAATTTAATATGTTTTCGGTCAGCAAAATAATTATTAAAAAAAGGAATAAAAAATAAGTTAAAATGCAGAAAATATGGTATGTACCAAACTGTCACATAATGAGAAAGATAAACATAAAAATCGTTGTGTACATGTATATGTGAAAGGGGAGGGTGATGATGGTGGTTAAAAAATTACCCAAACAAGACAATTTTATAACAGTATTTATGCTCACAAAAATATATTTGTCACATCATAGTATGCATGCATTCAAACTGGTCCAATAAACTCATACATGAAAATAAAGATCACCTACTGAAACTTTGTGTTGTTTCTTTAATCTAGATTCATTATGTATGGTAGGTTTACATCTTATGATGATCATTCAAAACTGAGGCACATTATTTTCATAAAAAAACCTCAGCTGATGTTTATTATTAGGTTAGGTCTCACTGAGTTCAGTTGTTCACCATGTAACACATGTATAATATAACATTAGGTCTTTGTATTGAGGTAAAAACATAATGTCAAAGGTGTCCATATTATAATCAAGTCATGTCAATAAATTATGTTTGGTCATTCATACACAGGACATCAGCTTATGTGTAATGTGCTATATAAAATATAACATCTGTACTCATTTAATACAAAATTTATGGAACTCATTAAATAATTTGAGTAATTTCCTTATCAAGGTTTTTAAAGCAGATAAGTTACAATCAAACCCATCTATTAAGGTCACTTAAGGGACTCACAGAGAATGGCCTTTATGAGTAAGTAAATATATATATATATATATATATATATATATATATATATATATATATATATATATATATATATATATGAATGTCTGAACCAAATGGACTTTTCAGAACCAGACCTTTATAAAGATGTGACTGATTTACAGAGGTGACCACTTGAGCAAGTTTGACTCAATTCAACTCATTTAATACATTTCATATGGAATAAGTTTTATGTACAGACCCTGAAATGGGCAATTTTACCAAAAACTGCATTTCGTTTGCATTTCGTATGTGCTTCATTTGCATTTTAAGTGCACTTGGAATTCAATTCTTTTGCAATCCATTTACATTTGCATTTCATCTATCATCTTGATTTTCGTCTCAGAAATGCATTCTGATAAATAAATGGTGGTTGTGTGTCTCTACAAGAATAATATCTTGGCTTGAAATGCATTCATGTTTGGTATCATTTTCGTTTATCATTCATCGTTCTGCATCCTCAGTTTTGCACTCTGTTTTCTTCAAAATGCAATCATCATTTTCTTTGTGTTAGTCATGCATTTTGTGTGTGTTTATTCTGCATTCTGTTTGCATCCATATTTCGACCACTCTGCATTGTTTTCATTTCATTGGTAAAATTAACCCTTTCAGAGTCTGCATGAACCTTTATTTATGGAAAAATAAAACTGTACCTGTCACTAGTGTTTCCCCATATTTGGCTTTGAATTCATCAAACCTGCTGCCATCTACAATCCTTGCTATTACCTGCAATGAGTATAAACTTGTAAATTGTGGGTAAAAGTGAAATTTATTATATACTTTAGTGTGAAATATAGAAACTTATTGGCAAAATAATTTTCATATTTTTTCATTCCTATATTTTCACATGTGAAAAATATTTCCTTACATGTGAAAATATAAGATTTCCCATCATGCCATGCAACGCTGGATTGTGTGTGAATACAGAAGTTATACCTGCAGCAACAAAAATGAGCACTTTGTGAGCTAGAACAAATAAATAGAAACTGCATTACATTTCAGACATGGAAATTAAGTTTTGCTGATGAAATTGGAGTCGACGCCATTCGCGTCTCTATGAAGTTATTTCCCCTTACTTCCTTGACAACAATGATAAGCCCACTTTGATGCATTGATGAATCGGACTTGTTTTATGGTCAAATATGATTAAATAGTTTACAAAATGTAAAAAATATAATTTACTGCGACAGATTAGGTCAACCCAATCACACCACTATCTTAAGTCACTGATATTTATATGACCAGCCAGTGAAAGTGAGGTGAATTTACGAAAAAATGGGTGGGTGGGGGTGGAATGTGGTGCTCAATAGTGACTTTAATCTTCTAAGCTTCGATTCTGGAGAAACTTTGGTAATAAAAAGAAAACTTTCCTGCGTTAATACCGGATATATTTCATCGTGTGGTACCAAAAACGATGGTGGTTGTGTGGTAAATGCTTTGCCACTCGTTAAAATATCACGTTTTTTGTACCACACGATGAAATATATCCGGTATTAATGTAGGAAAAGAAAATATCCTCTGTTTATTTGTTAGCTAAAATGAAAACGAGACATTATGAGCCAAGAAAAAAACCATCCCATCAATATATCATATATCCTCACATATAATCTGGGTCCAAATGCAAACAGACCCAGATTATATTTGTTCTATTGATTAGTCCTTACAAACTGTATAGACCCAGATCTGCTGGTGCATTATGCGATGACAGATCTGGGTCTATGCTGTTTGCAGTTGGTATCGGCTTATACGTGAGTGTATATGGTGTATGTCTAAGTTAAATCTAAATTTTATTCAATTTGTTATGGCATAATTGCTAAAAAAACAAATTAAGGACACATTACAAAGTAATACAAGAGTTGTTGGTTGGTTGGTTGGTTGGTTGGGTTTTAATGGCACTTTTAGAACATTATTGGTTATATCATGCCAAGGAAATGGGAGCTATGTGAAATTCCCAAGGATACATTGAGACAGCTATTCTGGGTTGACCTGGGTGGTTATCAAACCCACGACCCATGGATTATGAGTCAGACGCTCTACCAACTGAGCTACACAAGAGAAATTATATACTTTAGCTTACACAAATAATCTCCCATTGACTCGATGCTCTTACCCGTGGACCTCAAGATTTCTCCAAATCTCCCCCATTACCTGGTACCAACACTTATAAGCATAGTTGTCATTGATAAAAAGGATTTACCTCAAGTTAATATTATCACAAAACAGGCAGACAATGAATCATAATAGCCTTCTTGAACTTGGTGTCCCCTTGCAAATGAAGTGACAGGAGTTACAAGAAAAAAAGTCATTAACTCTGCTAAGATATAACATTGACCCTCTGATGCCACCTGAGTTCATATTCATTCAGATAAAGGATTTGTCATGTCATGTTCTGAATGAAAATGGTTTCTACCCATGTTCATTCTTCTGACTTCAGACATTGGTGTGTTAACTTATGGATAAAGATTAAGTAAAAATATAATTTGTACTAACTCAAGTATTGACTTGCTAATGAAATAGGCTGATACATGTGGGCATATTTTCCAGATGAAACATTCATGACATGACAGTGTAAAACCACATGTCTGAAGTTATTGATAAATCTAAACATTCATGACATGACAGTGTCAAATCACAAGTCTGAAGTTATTGATAAATCTAAACATTCATGACATGACAGTGTCAAATCACATGTCTGAAGTTATTGATAAATCTAAACTGCATCCAAAACATAAATAATCAGGATAAAGAACTACATTAAACAAATATTAAAGTCTATAACACAAATAAATCCAGCAATGCATCAAGATCAATGTTATGTGTCAGCTGGAAAAGATTGGATTTTAATATTTACCTCTCGTACATCAAACGTCTTTTTGAGGTTGTCACCAACAATACCATAGAGCTCCTCAAGAGGGTATAGGGGTGCATCTGGGGGCTCAACTGTCACCTACAGGCAAGAAATGTGGTATAAAATGTAGTCTTGTTCAACCAGATCTCTCACGTGACCTCTGTAAGATCTCCACCATATAAGGGTCTGGTCATGAACTGAGTTTTCATTGTAGAGCCAGAATGAGATTTTCCCCAAAACTTGGAAAAGTGATTTAATTAGCCAGGAAGATGAGTTGATGTAATACATCACTGTAATGATGAGATGACATCATGTTTTGCATGAATATGGACAGTTTCACTGGCTGACTGAGACACACCTCCTGCATCTGGGTCTGTTTACAAAGAGATGTTGAATGATATCCATTTAAGCTTACAATATAATTTTGACTTGATTCATTGCATAAAGTATATTTTGATAAATTCTGACATAGAGAGATATGTCTAAATCAATTCTGACATAGAGAGATATGTCTAAATCAATTCTGACATGGATAGATATGTCTAAATCAATTCTGACATAGATATGTCTAAATCAATTCTGACATAGAGATAGGTCCAAATCAATTCTGACATAGATATGTCTAAATCAATTATGACATTGAGAGATATGTCTAAATCAATTCTGACATTGAGAGATACGTCTAAATCAATTCTGACATAGATATGTCTAAATCAATTCTGACATTGAGAGATATGTCTAAATCAATACTGCGAGAGCAAGATATGTCTTTTTAATTTCACTTCCACAAACTTTGACTGAAGCACTGTCTATTGGTAAGTGATGAATGAAGCATTTTACCACACCGTCAGATTGTGGAGATCTCACACAAGAGGTCTGGCTGAATAAAACAATATAAAATGTGGCTCTATATATAGTGTTTTTCCCCAAGTATAACCTGCACACATCTGTCATACTAAAGATTTAAATGAAACAGCTTGGAGTTGATCTGCTGGTACACAATGCCATAGCATATCTGAGTATATGCTGTTCACAGTTGATAAATACAGAACATTTTATTTCTTGTCTATTTGAAATAATTATTTGAGGCAGATTAATGATGAACGCTTGTGAAATGTTTGAGTATTTAACTTTTTTAAGAAGAGTACAGTGAACTGCACATTATATGCCTGGCCCCCTGTTTAATAAAAGATCTATGTAGATAACTAAACATTTTGCGCAGAAACCATTTTTCTTCTTGCAGTCAGAGTGACCATAACCTTTGTTCTTTTGACCCCGAAATCAACAGGCTACTTCCTTACCTTAAGTACAAGCCATCAATAAAGTTTGGGCCAGGTCTGTGAAGCAAAACTAAAGCGCATTTGTCTTCTTTCAGTCACAGTGATCTTGACCTTTGACCTTTTTGACACAAAGTTCAATAGGGTTCTTTCTTATAGCAAGTGCAAGCTATCCACAACGTGTGGTAAGCATAGATGATGGAGAACTCAATTTATTGTGCAGAAACCACTTTTCTTCTTTTAGTCAGTGACCTTGACCTTTGACCTTTTGTGCCCTAAATCGATAGGGTTCTTCCTTAACCCTAGTCCAAGCCATCCACAAAGTTTGGTAACTGTAGACTGTGGAGAACTCTAGTTATTGGTACAGAAACCATTTTTCTTCTCCACAGTGACTTTGACCTTTTGACACTGAAATGGATAAAGTTCTTCCTTACCCCTAGTACAATCTATCCACACAGTTTGGTAACTGTAGATGGCAGAGAACTCTAGTTAATGTGCAAAGACCATTTTTCTTCTTTCAATCACTGTGATCTTGACTTTTGATTTTTGTGTTCTGAAATTGATAGGGTTCTTCCCTACTCCAAATGCAAGCTATCCACAAAGATTGGTGACAGTAGATGGTGGTAAACTCGAGTTATTGTGCAGAAACCATTTCCTTCTTTCAGCCAAAGTTACCTTGACCTTGGAGCTTTTGAGTCCAAAATAAATAGGGTTCTTCCTTATCCCAAGTGCAAACCATCCACAAATTTGGTAAATGCAGATGGTTGATAACTAAAGTTATTGCATGGAAATGAAAGTGTTAACAGACAACATGTCATAAATTGCTAAAGATTTCCCAAGATCTCGTATACTTTTCCGCTGACTTTATCAATTTCTTTCACAGAAATGTGCTTGCAATTATTAAAATTGTACAATCATTTTTCTTCATTATTTAATGAGACTGTCACAGAAGTCCCAACCATGTAATTTTACTTTCAATCTCTCCCAGAATTCACAGCACTGTGATACACCTAGGTCAAAAGTGATGTCATATCAATGAGATCAAAATGTAATCCCATCATTTCGAGTTATGCAGTAAGTGTTGATCTGCCTGATGCACTCAGATATAATTATATATGATTGTTTTGAGATATGGTCATAATGGGGACTCACAGAAATAGAAATAGAAATAGATCTATAGTATACACATGCCCCTGACTCTGATAACATTAGTAAAATTCTTTCAGATGTCATTGGCAATTTAAGTACAGTTATGAGTCATCTAAAATTAAGGTGCAGAACTAACTGAGAAATACTTATGTGAAAACAAAGCAGGTTTCATTTAGAACAAAGAAAATTACTAAGTGATGCTGACAACTGAAAATACTGATGTTTGAATAACAACAATAAACTGTGTTTTAAAATGTTGACACACAAATTTAAAAGCAATGTTTTAGGACAAAGGTGGCCAGACTTTAGTGACATGGGATCTACTTTTTACCGAGTCATCCCAACACAGTGCAGTCTACCAGAAACTACTTTGTGATCGACCTGTCGACTGCAATCGACGTATTGGCCCCCTCCTGTTTTAGGAGTATAAGACAATCCTAAACATGTAACTAAAAGCTAGAAGTAGAATTTGTTTTCTTAAAAAATAAAGTTTGCAATCAAAGTTTTTTTTTCAGTTTCCTTTAATTACTGTACTTGATATATTACTTGCACTGTGCACTTTAAAAAAAAAATATTTGGGTACATTTCAAGAGGCTGAAGCTCATCATAATAAGTGCACACTGATGATGTTCCCAACAGTGTTCCCATGATGTGACAGTGTTCCCATCACATGTATACACAAATTAGAAAAGTTAGCTCCCTTTGACTATGCTGGGAACTTTCCACCCTAGAGGTTCATTCTGTCTCTCACAATATGGCCATTCATAATAAAGCACATGTTAGATATGTCTTTGAGATTGATTTAACCTACAAAGCTATGTGGTAATGATGATGAGATTAATGATACACCAGGTATAGATGTGGGAAAATTATGAGAAAATCATTGTGTTGACACAAGAAAATACATAGCAAAATGATAGCCTCTACAGTTGAAATCAGTCGAGCATCACAAATCTTACTGTGAAGTGGATGCTAATAAACAAAGAAAATACCTATACAAATTACATGTTATGACTTCTAGTCTGTAATATTAGATAGTGAGTGACAGATATAATATAATAGATCAAGTACACATTATTTGAATGAATGTACTAGTGACCAGAGCAGGTGAAATCAGTCAGTGTCACATAAACTAACTGTGAGGTGGATGTTAGTGAATAATATAAATGTATATAGAAATTACATGCACATCCTTCCTGGTCTGTAATATTATACAGCCATTGACCAAAAAGCATCACATAAACTTACTGTGAAGTGAATGCAAGTTAACAAATAAATGTCTATAGAAATTATTTGCATGACCTTTTTGGTCTGTAATATTATCCAGTCAGTGACCGCAAATATATAATAGGTCAAGTACACATTATTAAACGAACATACTAGCAACCAGGCCAGGTATAACAAAATGGTGCCAACATGTATGAAGTTGCTGTTCTAATAAAGTTAGAAAACTTCATCTCAAACAGAAAAGAGCAAGAAATATTTAGAAATATAGATGCAGTATGCTTCCATTATGTGGGAAACTCCTAAAATTCACTCAGCAGAGTGGAAAATACCACTTTGTACAGAATTTTATTTAGGTCTCTACAAGAGCATGCTTCCTAGCATGAGCAAAAGTTGTAACTGGAGGATGGATGGGATTTGGTGCCGATCCCTCAATCCACGAGGCGATCACTCTTTTCTGACTCCCACCTATGTGGGCAGACAAACTTTTAGCTTTTTACAGCTAAAACTTAACTTGGGCGGTCTGGATTTGTGAGGTAGTAGTCGTACTCCTAAGGTATTATGATCTGCTAATGTATTTAAATAAGAAATGAGAAAGTCTCATATGTTTCGAAAGTTTCACAATCATATAACCTACTCAGTCATCTGCACCACCATTTGCTTCATAAACAGTTACATTATTGCAAGAGAAGTGTTATCAGGTGCTCAAGTAACTGGCAAGTATTCATGAATTGCGCATATCCCTCTATGTAAGCATTTGTCAATAGACTGGTTCTTTGTTTCTACTTGCTACGCAGACAAATTTAATTTCTCTAAACAATATCAGGGTACCAGGTTTTTATACCAATTATCACAATTCCTTTAGGTAGTAATGACATTGGGAACCAAATGTTGATATTTTTTGTGACTAGGAAGATTACAGTTCCAAATCATCAGCTGATTAAAATTTTTCCAAAAAAGGATAACATAGTAAATAGGCCACTTCTATACCCTTCATGTTCATCCAGGCCAATGTGAACATTGAGAAGTGACATAGATCATGGAATTCGGTATGTACATGTTAAGTTTCATAATTAATTTACATGTATTTGCATAACGGACATGCAGCAAGGGAAATCTGTGATTTTTGTGTAGACTATAAAAGATGCAAAGCACACCCAAAGGGTGCACAGGGTCAAGATTTGGGGGACATTGGAAAAAAAATTGAGGAAATTCCTCAATCTCAGAAAAAGATAGGTGTGTTCTTATCAAGACATGTGTAGGCATTATGTCAATTACAGTCAAGTGGTAGTCATTGAGGACTACAGATTTTGCAGTTTGGGGTTTGAAATTTACAATGACTATTGCTAAAAGATCTTTCAGTTTGGGGTTTGAAATTTACCATGACTATGGCTAAAAGATCTTTCAGTTTGGGGTTTGAAATTTACCACAACTATTGCTAAAAGATTTTTCAGTTTGGGGTTTGAAATTTACCATGACTATTGCTAAAAGATTTTTCAGTTTGGGGTTTTTTAAATTTATCATGACTATTGCTAAGGCATTCAACCAAGCTTTCTCTACTGGCATCCTGCTAGTTCTTGTCAGCAACCAGTTCTCATCAGGAGTCTCAAAAAGCATCGATTTTGAAATTTAAATTACTGCTGTGTTGACTGAGCCTTTAGTTACTTTCAAAGCAAGCTTGAGGAGCAAAAATGAACATAAACTTGTAAACATGTTTATTCAAAAATCAGACCTGAATGGCAATGAATCCATCCTGTTTACATACCTTTCCTGGGGAAAGCACGCGCTGAATCTCCATGTGTGCAACAGGAGAGTAATAAGGGGAAACAATCCTGGATCATTCTAAAAATTAGATGTACATGTGACATGAACAGCGAAATAAAAATAGACATTTAAGAATTAAAAAACAGTGATAAATATGTGTAGCAACTGCATTTACTCCATGGGTAAAGTTATTTTGAGATTCATTTAGACAACCGTTTATGCAAGTTGCAATGTTGATTCTAGATTAATGGCTCATCTTCAAAATGATTATCATTAAAAAGATGTTAGGTACAAAAAGGAAAAAAGAAATGCACTCACTGAAATGAAGCAAATAACTCAAATAAATATATTTCAGCACCATATAGGCATCAGATGAGAACTGGTTCAGTAGTGCAAGAACTTTTGCAACAATTAGGTTATTTTTGGAAATGACCTGAATGACA
The DNA here is from genome assembly GCA_029931535.1 of Margaritifera margaritifera. Lineage (NCBI taxonomy): Eukaryota > Metazoa > Mollusca > Bivalvia > Unionida > Margaritiferidae > Margaritifera > Margaritifera margaritifera. The sequence goes on along the minus strand of JAQPZY010001434.1, from coordinate 2,027,793 downwards.
AGTTATTGGCAATAGAACAATTTGGGTGGTAATTTGTTTTAGATCAAGAACTAAACTAATTTAATGTTGAAGTATTGAAAATATACTGAAAATTGATTTTCACAAAAGTGAAATATTGCTTGTATTGATGAAAATCGGTAGGATGCCATTAGTTGACCCACCTGTCAAATGGTACCATAATATGCTGGTGGAAGGGGAAAGGGTTAAAGAGTAAGAAGCAAAGGACTGAGGTCCTAAATGGGGGTCGTTAAGCATCCACTGTTCCTTCATTCCAGGCAAACTAGTATAAGCCCCAGCTATATGAACAGACTCTAGAAGACTTGAAGACTTTAACATTTCTTTTTTTTAAAATGTATAAATCATATTTCTCTATCTTTTGTGTTTTAGTTATTTTTGCCACTTGAAACAAAAATACAATGTGTATTTTTATTTTTAAGTAGAGACATTTCCATGGTGATAATTGTTTTGCAAATATTGGATATTTATAAACTTACATGTAAAATTGTCACGATTTTGCAATCATCCATTTATACTAATATTATTTCATTCAGCTAGATCACATTTTCCTGATTGGTAACCATATGATGAAAATTCCAAACATTATCTTCTGAAATGACCATATATATATGCCTGTGTTACCATATCAACAGACCATATAATTATATACCTGTATTATCTATTCAACAGACCATATATATATATACCTATGTTATCTTCTCAACAGACCATATATATACCTGTGTTATCTTCTCAACAGACCATATATATACCTGTGTTATCTTCACAACAGGCCATATATATACCTGTGTTATCTTCTCAACAGACCATATATATACATGTTATCTTCTCAACAGACCATATATATACATGTGTTATCTTCTCAACAGACCATATATATACCTATGTTATCTTCACAACAGGCCATATATATACCTGTGTTATCTTCTCAACAGACCATATATATACCTGTTATCTTCTCAACAGACCATATATATACCTGTGTTATCTTCTCAACAGACCATATATATACCTGTGTTATCTTCTCAACAGACCATATATATACCTGTGTTATCTTCTCAACAGACCATATATATATACCTGTCATCTTCTCAACAGACCATATATATATATATATATATATATATATCTATCTATGTTATCTTCTCAAGAGACCATATAATATACCTGTATTATCTTCTCAACAGATCATATATATACCTATGTTATCTTCTCAACAGACCATATATATATATACCTATGTTATCTTCTCAACAGACCATATATATACCTATGTTATCTTTTCAACAGACCATATATATATATACCTATGTTATCTTCTCAAGAGACCATATAATATACCTGTGGATTTTTGATGTAGTTAAGGTTCTTAATAATCCTTCTAGCTTGGTGTAAAGCATGAAGATCATCTTCAGCATAGTAGTCTGTCACTCCAGATTTGCTGAAAGAAATGAAGATTTCACTGTAGTATCTAATCTAGCTTTCTTACTTTTACATGGGAATTTAGAATAACAAACATGGAAGTATATATATTGCTGTACAATACAAATATTTCGTTAAAAAACTCTATTTTGATACTATTTTTATGTAAATTGTGACCAAGATTTCTTTTCGCAACACATGCTTGAAAGAGGTCAGAAGCAATGCAAATGATAAGAGAGAGAGAGGTATAATAATAGATGAACATTATACACACACCCATGTTTTATACTTCTATATGTAGGTGCTAGCAGGGTATGGTCGACTCTAGGCAGCAATGACAAAGAAACCAGTTGTCTTTACTTGGCTCATTGCCATGGCATTGCCATTAAGCTGCTAAACTGCATATCTGCAAGCCATTCTATAAGTTTGGTGCCATTATGCAGTGTGTATTTAAGCTATTTTACAGAAACTTTATATTTTATTTTATATACCTTTTAAACCATTTTAACATTTTAACCTTTTATCTTTTATCTTGTAGGAGTACATGTTTACTTTTATTTTGAAGGGTTTATCAGGGCTCAGAAAAATCACTCATCCACTCATCCTGACTGGGTAAAAATTGGCTGAGCAGAGTAAAACTTTACTATGTACTAATCACTGGGCAGATTAGATGCAGAATAGCACCTTCAGAATAAATCGGAGTGCATTTTCTACCCTTAACAAGTACCAAAGTTCAACATCGCTTAACATTTGGTGTGCTCAGTTATAAATAACCGATGCCTAATCTGCCTACTTGTTGTCAGTCTAGAACATGTTGCAAAGGAAACAACTTCGCCTTTTTTACACAGGTACATGATGTAAGCTTGATACTAAAATGGGTAAATATTATGAACATAGTATGTTGCAGTGTAGTGGAGAAGTGCACTATGTTGAGTATAATGAGGAATGGGATGAGTAACTATTGCAACTCACTCGTCCTAGGGGCAAGTGATTTTGAAATTTTTTCCTGAGCCGTGATTTATCTTCCAAAGGGTTTGTAGCAATTTTTACCTGTACATTTTTTGAACTTAACATTTGATTGGCACTATGAAGCTGGGATTGTGATAACATGCTGCTATACCCCATACATACATACATACATACATACATACATACATACATACATACATACATACATACATATGTACATACATACATACATACGTATGTACTACCATACATACATACATACATACACACGTACATACGTACATATGTACATACATACATACATACATACATACATATGTACATACATATGTACATACATACATACATACATACATACATACATATGTACATACATACATACATACATACGTATGTATGTACGTACATACACACATACATATGAACATACATACGTACATACATACATACACACATACGTACGTGCATGCGTGCATATGTGCATAAATACATACGTGCATACATACATATATACATACATACATACATACATACATAATGTACATGCATACATACATACATACATACATATGTACATACATACATATATACATACAGACATACATACATACATACATACATACATACATATGTACATACATACATACATACATACGTACGTGCGTGCATACATGCATACATACGTACTTGTGTACATACATACATACATACATACATACATATGTACATGCATACATACATACGTACGTACATACGTACATACATACATACATACATACATAATGTACATACATAAATACATATGTACATACATACATATGTACATACATACATACATACATACATACATACATACACTCTTTCCCTTTTTTGTATCACAATAACCTTGACCTTTGACTTTTTTAAAAACCCAAAATCAAACCTTTTTATCTTGCCCAAAGTGCACACCATCCACAAAATTCTATTAAGGTAAATGGCATGACAGAGCTAAACTTACTGAACAGAAAACATTTTTTCTTATTCAACTCACTGTGACCTTAATCTTTGACCATTTGCTCCCAAAATCAATGTGCAACTTTCTTACCCCATGTGCTATCTATTCACAAAGTTTGGTCAAGGCATGCATTCTAGAATTAAAGTTGTTATGTGGAACAAACTTTCTTCTTGGAGTAACTGTGATCTTGACCTTTGAACTCGTGACCCCAAGATCAACAGATTACTTTCTTACCCCACGTACATGCCATCTACAAAGTCTGGTGACAGTACATGGTCTGAAACTGAAGTTATTGAGCAGAAACCAATATTCTTCTTTCAGAAATGGTGATCTTTACCTGGTGACAACCAAAATCAATAGGTTTCTTCCTTATCCCAAGTGCAAGCCATCCAAAAGGTATGGTCAAGATACATGGACTTACACTAATGTTATTGGGCAGAAATAAAAATCAGTCATAGAGACGGATAGACAGAAGGACAAAATCTTAGCAGAATATGCACCACTTAAAGATGTGAGTTTGCAAAAAAATATGACAGAGCGACACATAAAAACCAAGAGATGGTCAAAAAGACAAGAATTTTAAAGAAAAGGAAGGCAGACCTGCAATGTAGATCAGCTCCTCCTAGATCTTCTGCCGACACCTCTTCCCCTGTAGCTGCCTTCACCTGGGATAAAGAAATTTTGAAAATATAAAAAAGAATTTTAGTCGCAAAGGATTTTATGCATCATCTTTTTTATTACTGTATATACTCACGTATAATCTGGGTCCAAATGCAAACAACATAGACCATGATCTGCCGTTGCATAATGCGCTGGCAGATCAGGGTCTATGTTGTTTGTTCTACTGATTAGTCGTTACAAACTGCATATACCCATATCTTCCGGCGCATTATGCAATGGCAGATCTGGGTCTATGCAGTTTGCAGTTTATATCGGCTTATATGCGAGTATAGATGGTAACTCAGTGACCAAAGCGAGTTTATGGTGAAAAAGTTTTAAAATGCGGTGTAATATTAGATCAAGCAGAATTAATTGAACAAACAGCTACCATTATCAAGTTTCACATCAGCAATAAGTGTTGTGGAGAAAACTGAACAAATATTAAACATCATGGACAGCTGAATAGATAAGGATTGTGGGAGTCAGATCAGTGTGAACCTTGGAAAGTGGTTATTATCTTGCTAAATTACTGTGTCGGCATTTAGATACAGGGTTGGTCTATTGGGCCTCCCCCTCCAATGTAATGGTTAGCCAATCATACACTGCATGTAAGGAAAGTGTGAGTGTTGGTATGGCAGTTGGTATGTAGAGACAGACAGACAGAGAGACAGACAGACAGACAGAAGGAGATGGAGTGATAGTACGTGGAGAGTGTCAAGATGTACTATTTTATTAACTTTTGGGAGGATAGGAAAGTGTTTCTATAGGCAGTGCTCATATATTCACATTCTGAGGACACTGGCTCAATAATTTCATTACATGAAACTGTGGAACATCACTGTCACCACATAATTGAATGTAACAGATCCCATTTCCCTGATAGGAAAATAAAACCAAACAGAACAGATAGTTAATTTAATGACCAATAATATATGATACAATGAGCAAAATAAATTGCATGTGCACCATATATTAAGAAATTGATTTCTCTGTTTGAAAGCATGGTGTTAAAAAAACAACTATGGATCATAAATTGTGAGGAATGGGAGATAACTATGGACTATAAATTGTGAGGAATGGGAGATAACTATGGATTATAAATTGTGAGGAATGGGAGATAACTATGGACTATAAATTGTGAGGAATGGGAGATAACTATGGATTATAAAATTGGGAGAGGAATGGGAGATAACTATGGATTATAAATTGTGAGGAATGGGAGATAACAACTACTTTCTTATTAAACATCAAGCTTAAATTGTTTATTATGAAGGGTTCATGTAATACAATCCATTAAAGATATAATTTTGGTTTGAAATTGACATATGTTGTACTGATACATACAAAATGACAGTTATCTTCAATATAGAGACACATATCCATACAATGAGACACAATAGTAAGTTCCAGGTGTTCTAATAGGCAGATCTGGTCAGTAAATACATCAATCTCTTACCAGAGGTGGTCCTGCAAGAAAAATTGTTCCTTGTTTCTTCACAATAATTGACTCATCAGCCATTGCAGGCACGTAAGCACCACCTGCAGTACAGCTGCCTAAAACAACAGCAACCTGAAAATGCACAGGGAATCATTGAGATAATAGTCAAATGATTTATCAGCAAAGAGTGGCATCTGTCAATCAAATATTGCATAACAGAGATTCCAATGGACAGCTAACCAATTCAATCACCAGCTAGATGTGAATCATTGCATAATTGGATGGGTGGAAAAAAGCTTGCCTAACTGGAATGAGCAAATAGAGAGGATTTACTATATCACATGTGCACATTCAACTCTATTCGTTTTAAAACCTGGACATTTTTCATCTGATTTTTATAAAATTTTGACAATATACATACAAGTCTTGTTTCAACCACCGAGAAATTTTTAAAAATGAAAAATGGTTTTAAAGAAATAGATATGCAAATGAGTAGGTTGAGCATTGTCTGTTTTTCCTAGGGGTCAAATGTCAAAATCAAAGCAGTTTAAAGTACCGTATATACTCACGTATAATTCAATACAAACTGTAAACTGCATAGACCCAGATCTGCCATTGCATAATGCACCAGCATATCTGGGTCTATGCAGTTTGTAAGAACTAATCAGTAGAACAAACAGCATAGACCCTTATCTGCCAGCACATTATGCAATGGCAGATCAGGGTCTATGTTGTTTGCATTTGGATCTGGCCTATACACGAGTATATACGGTAGCTGTATACATTATTAAAGCATTTTTTATTTTTTGGGTGGTCAGTACGAAAGATGTTGAATATGCACGTGTAAATTGTATCTGTGTCACCAACAGTAGTGCTCTTTATGATGCAACATTATATATTTATAGCTTACTACATTTGTAAGGGAAAATATGAACAACTTTTTTCTCAGTGATACTGCATGACATTAGGAGTGAAGTATCGTTCAGAAAAAAAGAGTTAATAATTGTCCATGCTAATGTAGTAACTTTATTATATGCTCATTTTCTGTATATAGGAATGATTCTAACATGAACCTATGTTGTCTCCCTATACAACACATGGAGGAAAACAGATACTTATCTTTCATAACAAATGCCTCAAAAGTGAGACCTGTGAGTAACACCAACAGTAATGCTCTTGATGGCATAACATTCCAATGTCATCAATGATGCACTAGGGGATTATTTAAAATTGCAACATTAAAAACAAGAATTATTTTTAAACACACGTGTCACTCAGTATAAAGCAGTGCAGTATGGACAAATACAGCTCTCCCCTGTTATAATGTGCCTTTTTATAACGTGATTCCGGATATAACATGGTACTATTATGGACCCCATGACCAAAATCATAACAATGTATAACAATAAGGTTTGAAAGAAAACAAGGTGAAACTTAGTCTTATATCTTCATTTACTTTCCAAAGCACAATTATTTAAAAAAAATTGACAGTGCCCACTATACCATGGTTTCGTATATTACGCTGTTCTCAATATATTGCAGTTCCGTATATATCTCAGTACTCAGTATAACACAATTCGGTACATAATGCATAACCCCGACTACTGTGTTATAATGAGGGAGAGTTGTAATGCACAATTCTGACAATGTAAAGATAATGAAGATAAAAATGTGTACACAATAAGTGCTTTAACATGTGTGTGAGCTGACTTTTTGTAAACTTCTATGTTATCCAAGCTACATCTGGATAGTAATCATTTGTCCTACCATACAATATAGCTCAAAGAACATTTTCACAAACTGAGAGCTGTCAATCATGCATGCTCTGAAAACTGAAGATGTATTTAAAGCATGCATATGAAATTCAGGTTGTATCCAAATTCATGTAGTTACTGTATATACTCGCTTGTAAGTCGAATCCAACTGCAAACTGCACAGACCCAGATCTACTGTTGCATAATGCACCAGCAGATCTGGCTGTATGCAGTTTGTTAGGAGTAATCAGTAGAACAAACAACACAGCCCCTGATCTGCCAGCACATTATGCAATGGCAGATCAGGGCCTGTGTTGTTTGCAGTTGGACTAGAGTATATATTGTATATAATAACTATATTGGAATAAAATTCTTGTCAAGATATGATTCATACCAGGGTTCATACTTATGTATATATGTAGCTAATATTTATATATATATATATATATATATATATCAAAAGGAATTTTATAAAAAGAAATTGCATGTCCTTAACATCTTAAGAACTCTTATGGAACCTGAGGAATTCCTTTGGCAGACATGTTGGCCTGGTTATAAAATATACGTCCAAAATGGTCTCTATCTGGGAAAACTTCAGCCTGTCGAGGCAGATTAGCACCTCCTGAGTCCACTGAAAATTATAGAAAGTAAAACTATTGAATAGAAAAAAATTGAAGATAATTAATTTAATTCACTGAAGTAATATTAACACTCTAACACAAGCAGTGTTGGATCTAGGTTTGCCTTTGAATGGGTGAAGTGGCATGTAATCTTTCAAAAAGTGGGCCATCTATTTGTTAGCATAGTAAAGAGAGGCAAAAGTACTGAATGGTACATGAAATAAAAGTACCCAAGAAAAACAGTGAATTCAAGGAATATCAGATGTTATCCTTTTCCACTATCTCATCTCTGAGAAACATCACCTGAGATCTCTTTGAACACTTGATCAAACCAGTATATGATAAATTTCAAAATGTCACTCACTCACAAGCTGCAAGTTATTTTTCCATGAAGCTATGAGGCTGAAATTTTAGACTGTGGTCAGTCAGTAATTTTGACCTGAACATGACATGCAGCAAGTGACCAAGATCATACGTCTGAAACATGATGGAAAGTTCCAAAAGATACCAATTAATTAAGCAAGGTACAGTAAATTTTCACTTCATGGAAAGGCTATTTTTAGCTTGGACATTTCCAAAAAAGTTAAACCCTCTTGAGCATATTATATCAATCAATTACAAAATATGAACGATACATTATAAATTAAAGTTTCTGCACCAACTACAAATATTTTATGCCACAAATGGTGCACAAAACAAAAGATTTTGTGCTAGGCAGTCATAAACACATGTTAATTACACACAAAAAATGCTCTCTTGATGCAACACTGAACATGACTCTACAAACAACATTCTTTGGGCTATTACCCTTGTACATGAGATTATGATCATCAACGAACGCTGTGATGGTGGTTTCAAAATGACATCGTTATTTGTGCAGAGCACTACGTCTCATAGCAAACAGCGCTATGATAAACAAGGTTCTTGATAACCTGGGACCCTGGATATTTCATGCACAAAAACTGCATACATGGGTATATTCAAGCAATAACATTTTTCATAATGCATGCCAAATTAAATGGGTAATCCACAGACCATGAAACAGAAAAAATTTACAAAATCGACATTTCATTTGCAATTAATTTGCAATGATATGGATTCAGAATTCATATCATTTGCATTCCATTCATGTTTGCATTGCAGCTACATGTATCATCTCATTTCCTTTACGATCTCAGAAATGCATTCTAATTTTTCATTTATCGCTCCCATTGATCATTTCTTTTAATTTATGTCCATTTGGAACGAAATTAAAATGCATTTAACATTACTGCAATATATGTAAAAATATAGTTGTACGGACAACAGCATTAGTTTCTTTGTTACGACTCAGGAACTTGGTCTCTGGGGGTAGGGATGGACCCTGGGGTCAATGTCTGTTGCATGTATAAATTTTTCTTTTCATGCCCAGTAAATGTATATATGGTTACAGGATGGGGATATTAATAGTTTCTATGATAAGACTCAGAGGCCAAGTCCCTGTGAGGCAGGGAAAACCCCCACGGCATGATCACGGGGTCTCCACTTGATATGTGTTGTTACTTAGATCATTGATCACACAAGCTGATTTTTAGACATGTGTGACAAACAACGCTGGAGTTAATTCAAATTTATGTAAAACCACTCCTATCCCCCACCCCTATGGATCGGATAAAAGTTCCAAAAAAGTGTTGGCACAATCTACATCCATACTACTATCTCTCACTCAAGTTTCATTTGTCTAGCTTTTTTTAATAATAATAAAAATAATAATGACTTTATTTAAAGAAGAAGCTTATTTGGTCAAATGACCAATCTTCCATGAGGCCTTCTATGGTCCAGGACTTCAAGGACATTACACATATATGTACATGCAACCATAAACCTCTATGACTGTATGTACATAAATATGGACGGACGAATGGTATCCCAATATATCTGTGCTTCTTTAAAAGCATGGGGATAATAGGAGCACAAATCCATTTTTAGAAAGACTACTATTTACTTTAGAGGATTATGAACTTTCTTCAAACATAAGAACAAAATTTGTTTTTACATCAATGATTATAAGTTGTACCGCCTAAGGGACATATAAGTTGTACCGCCTAAGAAATGTCCCTAGCAGTTATACAAACTGTTACTTACCAAGATATATACAAGGAAGGTGATTTTGCTCAGCTATCTCTTGGGCTCGTATATGTTTCTTGACAGTTATTGGATAATAGGAGCCACCTTTTACTGTTGGGTCATTGGTCACTATCATACACTCCACACTGTGGAAGAAATAACATACCGTCTATATTCGCGTATAAGCCGATACAAACTGCAAACTGCATAGACCCAGATATGCCGTCGCATAATGCGCCGGCAGATCTGGGTCTATGCAGTTTGTAAGGACTAATCAGCAGAACAAACAACATAGACCCTGATCTGCCAGCACATTATGTGATGGCAGATCAGGGTTTATGTTGTTTGCATTTGGACTCTGCTTATACGCAAGTATATATGGTAGTCAAAAATGTACATGATCATGACAATGATGATGATGGTGACAATTACAACAAAATGACAACGATGATTAACTCATTAACCCCACGTGCCATGTTTACGCATGATGAGGTAGTACCCTACTTCCAAGCTCTGTAACATCAACATCATTCATAACACACCAAAGTAGGTGGTATCACAGAAAATGAGAAAGATGTAGTTCTAAAATGATACCAAATAATGTAGACTTTCTACTCACATTTAAATATACATATTCTGGATGTTAACTGAAATAAGTTCATTTAAGATGTTGTTGCATGAGTAACTGTCCGTGAAAAGGTCAACTGGTTATCGCTGAAAACTTTTCTATAAAGAACAAATTAGTTTTTGCTGTATTATAATAGATCAGCTTCTTACCCAGATACTCTTCCTATCCCAGAAATGATTCCTCCAGCTGGGACCTCTTCATCACCATATAGATTAAATCCAGCTAACTGACTCATCTCAAGGAAGGGAGACCTGAAAAGACACCAGATTAATAAACAGTAGAGGGTTGAGGCCTATGGAATTAAGATAATGATTTTAACAGATAAATACCTGTTTTCAATGCCCCTGTTTTAAATAATCCCTGAGCATGCCTGCATAAGAAGATTATGTTGAAAAATATCAACATGAGTCCCCACATCATTTCTAAAATAAGAAAAATTAACAAAATTCTGCATCGACTGCACTGTTGTCCTAGTACAAAGTACATGAGCATCGTGCTCAAACTTTGTTTGTGCACCTCTATCATAATGTTGCACTGTTAAAGGGTTTCTTTCAAGGTGTTGACATTTTTATAATGCCTGTAGCATATAAAATATTCAAAGATATAATATCAAGTACAAAAAGCCCGATCATTGACACCCTTTTTATTTTCTTAAAAATCTGACGAGAATAACAAGCCTGCTCTATATGCATAATTTCCATAAATACGTGGAAACCGTGCATGTGATGTCAGGGAAGTGAGTCTGCTTCGCACAACCTTCGCTGGTAGAGTATTCAAGAAAGCGCTATGTATTTGCTCAGGGTTAAAACCAAACATATCTAATAAAATAGCTTTCTCTTGGTCTAATATCCAGGACCAATCCTGAATACTACCTTATTTACAAACATAATTTCACATGCAAAAACCATATCAGACACTGTTTGGCAATTGAATCACTAGAGAACTCCCAACACTTTTTTGCTTGTTTCATATGCTGACAACTATATGCAGTAATAAGTCCTCATATTTATGTTTTTCAAAATATCCATAAATATTTGTATGTCTGTCTGTATACTAAGTACTGTATATACTCGCTTATAAGTCGAGTACAACTGCAAATAACATAGACCCTGATCTGCCATCGGATAATGTGCTGGCAGATAAGGGTCCATGTTGTTTGTTCTACTGATTACTCCTAACAAACTGCATAGACCCAAATATGCAAGTTCATTATCCAACGGCAGATCTGGATCTGTGCAGTTTGCAGTTGGACTCAACTTATCCTTTATTTAATTAACACTTATTTAATATTTCTTTCCAAACCTTTTTATAGATTCCCACTAACAGCTTTCTGTATATTAAGTTGACAATGACGGTTCTTGACTCTAGGATGTATTTTAAGGGGAGAACTAATTTATTGTGATTAGAAATCCCTTCTCCGTGTACTGATGGCATAAATGCAAAGGAATGTGCATTTTCTATACATACACACACACGATAAAGGTGATCTTTTAACTCCAACATAAGAAGAAAGCTTTCTGATAGGTATTCAAGGTTTTGGTCAACTTACTCAGAAGTGACCCAGTTTTAGACATCTTAGTGATGTCAAAATTGAAACAATCAGTGAAAAGAAAGAAAGAATCAAAGAATACAAATATCGACAACTTGTACACTAAAAAAGCCAACTTTACATGTCTCTCACAACTGCTAATAAATTATACGAGTACAGTAAAACCAAAATGTGTATGGTAAAGCTATAAAATGATGTAAATGATGATGATGATGATTTACAGTAATAATAATGATAAGAACCATCATGATATAATTGTAACTATCATCATCATCATTATAAATATTTTTTTTTCCTAATGTAAATAAATTCAGAAAATTTTAAGTAAAACTGGAAATTCTTGCGTTAATTATGTCATAAACTTTAAAATGACTATGATTAAATTATTTGAATGACAGTAAGAATTACCACACTCAGAATCTTATTTTGGAGTACCATCTCTGATGTAACTGTATCATGTGACCAGGTAGCTCATTAATGTTCAAGGAGTCAACTGATCATGTGATGCAAAGCCACTATTTTTTACATCTATTTGGATTTGGGTGCAAGTAGACACAAGAAGGGTTTGTAATATTTACATTAGATATGAATTAATACATGAAAATGTAAAAACCTTTAAGTCGATAGAAACTCTTTAAGTCACACTAAGCATTACCATTGTGATACAGGCCTCTTGAAGAGGAATGTATTATGCAAGGTAAATAACTCTTTCCCTCCATGCATTGCAAAGGGAGATAAAACAGGTTCATGTTACAATAGAAAGCATTTTCTATAACTCTTTTTACCATCATTGTGCAAAAGTACATCGTATAATAATTGTTGTAAAGTTTCACACATTCACATGGTAACTGTAGATCATAAAATCTCAGTAAACATACTATTAAATAGTGACATAGTCATACTAGTTGTGTATTGAGTGAATTATGAAATTTTTTTGCAGTGTGGTTGCATTGAGAAAATTCATGAGAATTTTTTAATAATACTATAATATCATGCTTTTCATTATTAAATAAATAACTTTTCAATTCATTAAGTACCTTATAAAACTGAAAGCTAATTGTACACCAAGAAACCCTTGCACAGCAAGGTTTTATTTTCATATATTGCATAAATATTCAAGATTGTGGCAATATTTTCCAAACCAAATTTTTGTTTTTGGCCTACGAAATAGATGTCTCTTATAAGAAGAAAAAAGTGACATAAGAAACTTTCTTTTTTTGGAGGTGTCTTAGTATACACACATCTATCACAAAATATTTTGGGTGAATAAAAGAATAAAGCTGAAACACTGATCTCTCAATTTTGCTTAAATTACAATAAAGAACTCAAATTTTGCTTAAATTACAATAAAGAACTCAAATTTTGCCGAAATTACAGAACTTACATTTTGCTTAAATTACAATAGATAACTCAAATTTTGCTTAAATTACAATAAAGAACTCAAATTTTGCCGAAATTACAGAACTTACATTTTGCTTCAATTACTATAAAAAACTCAAATTTTGCTTAAATTACAATAGATAAATCAAATTTTGCTTAAATTACTATAAAGAACTCAAATTTTGCTTCAATTACAATAAAGAACTTACATTTTGCTTCAATTACAATAAAGAACTTAAACTTTGCTTAAATTACAATAAAGAACTCAAATTTTGCTTCAAGTACAATAAAGAACCCAAATTTTGCTGAAATTACAAGAACTTACATTTTGCTTAAATTACAATAGATAACTCAAATTTTGCTTAAATTACAATAAAGAACTCAATTTTGCTTAAATTACAATAAAGAATTCAAATTTTGCTTAAATTACAATAAAGAACTTAAATTTTGCTTCAATTACAATAAAGAACTTAAATTTTGCTTCAATTACTATAAAGAACTCAAATTTTGCTTCAAGTACAATAAAGAACCCAAATTTTGCTTCAATTACTATAAAGAACTCAAATTTTGCTTACATTACAATAAAGAACTCAAATTTTGCTTACATTACAATAAAGAACTCAAATTTTGCTTACATTACTATAAAGAACTCAAATTTTGCTTAAATTACAATAAAGAACTCAAATTTTGCTTCAATTACTATAAAGAACCCAAATTTTGCTTCAATTACAATAAAGAACACAAATTTTGCTTCAAGTACAATAAAGAACCCAAATTTTGCTTAAATTACAAGAACTTAAATTTTGCTTCAATTACAACAGATAACTCAAATTTTGCTTAAATTACAATAAAGAACTCAAATTTTGCTTAAATTACAATAAAGAACTCAAATTTTGCTTCAATTACTATAAAGAACCCAAATTTTGCTTACATTACAATAAAGAACCCAAATTTTGCTTAAATTACAAGAACTTAAATTTTGCTTCAATTACAATAGATAACTCAAATTTTGCTTAAATTACAATAAAGAACCCAAATTTTGCTTAAATTACAATAAAGAACACAAATTTTGCTTAAAGTACAATAAAGAACCCAAATTTTGCTTACATTACAATAAAGAACCCAAATTTTGCTTACATTACAATAAAGAACCCAAATTTTGCTTACATTACAATAAAGAACCCAAATTTTGCTTACATTACAATAAAGAACCCAAATTTTGCTTAAATTACAATAAAGAACCCAAATTTTGCTTCAATTACAATAGATAACTCAAATTTTGCTTACATTACAATAAAGAATCCAAATTTTGCTTACATTACAATAAAGAACCCAAATTTTGCTTCAATTACTATAAAGAACCCAAATTTTGCTTCAATTACAATAAAGAACCCAAATTTTGCTTCAAGTACAATAAAGAACCCAAATTTTGCTTCCATTACAATAAAGAACCCAAATTTTGCTTAAATTACAATAAAGAACCCAAATTTTGCTTACATTACAATAAAGAACCCAAATTTTGCTTACATTACAATAAAGAACACAAATTTTGCTTCAATTACTATAAAGAACCCAAATTTTGCTTCAATTACTATAAAGAACACAAATTTTGCTTCAAGTACAATAAAGAACCCAAATTTTGCTTACATTACAATAAAGAACCCAAATTTTGCTTACATTACAATAAAGAACCCAAATTTTGCTTAAATTACAAGAACTTAAATTTTGCTTCAATTACAATAGATAACTCAAATTTTGCTTAAATTACAATAAAGAACTCAAATTTTGCTTAAATTACAATAAAGAACACAAATTTTGCTTCAAGTACAATAAAGAACCCAAATTTTGCTTACATTACAATAAAGAACACAAATTTTGCTTACATTACAATAAAGAACCCAAATTTTGCTTCAATTACTATAAAGAACCCAAATTTTGCTTAAATTACAATAAAGAACCCAAATTTTGCTTCAAGTACAATAAAGAACCCAAATTTTGCTTACATTACAATAAAGAACCCAAATTTTGCTTACATTACAATAAAGAACCCAAATTTTGCTTCAATTACAATAAAGAACACAAATTTTGCTTCAAGTACAATAAAGAACCCAAATTTTGCTTACATTACAATAAAGAACCCAAATTTTGCTTAAATTACAATAAAGAACCCAAATTTTGCTTACATTACAATAAAGAACCCAAATTTTGCTTACATTACAATAAAGAACCCAAATTTTGCTTCAATTACTATAAAGAACCCAAATTTTGCTTCAATTACAATAAAGAACACAAATTTTGCTTCAAGTACAATAAAGAACCCAAATTTTGCTTACATTACAATAAAGAACCCAAATTTTGCTTACATTACAATAAAGAACCCAAATTTTGCTTAAATTACAAGAACTTAAATTTTGCTTCAATTACAATAGATAACTCAAATTTTGCTTAAATTACAATAAAGAACTCAAATTTTGCTTAAATTACAATAAAGAACACAAATTTTGCTTCAATTACAATAAAGAACCCAAATTTTGCTTCAATTACAATAAAGAACTTAAATTTGGTTCAATTACAATAAAGAACTTAAATTTTGCTTACATTACTATAAAGAACTAAAATTTAGCTTAATTTACAATAAAGAACTAAAATGACTAAGACACTATGAGTATCTACATGTCATTAAAATTTGGAATGCTAGTAAAACAACTAAAGGAAAGAAAATCCTGAATGTTTCAGGAGTTTAACTGCACTTTAATTAAAATTACAGATTGTCCAAAATTTGGGACTATAAGCTTGAGCTCAAGGTTTAATGCTAAAAAAATTTTAGTACGCAGGCTCAAGACTTTGTGAGAAATTTTGAGAAATTTTTCTGTTACAAACAGACTAGCGAGATAAACCATTTTGTTACATGCCTATTTAATCTTACATGCTTGATCTGGCATTTGATACAGCTGTTCAATCAATATTTCCATATAACACACTCAGATTTGAACGAATTAGGTGTCTTCTTTAATATCCGCTCATAGGTATTTTTAGACATAGTAAATCGAACTTTGATAAATCCCAATTCATTTTGAATTTCATTCATACAGTAAAGCTACAAACATTTATAAAGCGTAAAAGAGGGGGTATGTAATAAATACAAAACTGCATTCGTGTTTTGGTCTCAGTCAGGAGAAAGCACTTGTTAGATATTGCTATTATGAATATGTATCGTCCCGAGAGCCTCAACATATCTCTACACCATATCAAACTCGTTCTTTCCGCCAACTTAGAACAAAATATGTATGCAGTTTTGTGCATATATTGATGTGAGAGAAGTTATACAGATTTATAAAAAATACTTGAAAATGTAAATATTGTTACAAAATTTTGATACATTTGACCTCTTGCTCCGCTCCTTGGGAATCCTAGGGTGGAAGCCAAAACATGTGACCTCTTGAGCTCATCTCAGGGAACCCAGGATGAGAGCCAAAACATTTAACTTCACTGCCCCTCTTATGGAACCCTTGGGTGAGAGCCAACAATAATACATCCCTTGCACATGGTCACCATTTATGGTCAGGTGCACTCCTGCTAAAGCAACTTAGTGGATTTCAACTCGGCAGTTTAGGAGGCAATAGTGTTACAGACAGATAGACAAATGGATGGCATCATAATATCACTGCACTTTTCTTAAGAAACAAATGTGGATATAATAAATGCACATACTCTGGGTCCAACAAAGCATTAATTCTGTCTCTGGGAAGCATTTTTCCTCTAGAAGTGTGACGGGATGTAGCCTTGTCTCCCCCTCCTAGAGAAAACATATCAAGGGGGAAACTTCAAATATGTTCAACATTTACATTTTTAATAAGTTTGAACAATGCATTGATGGTCCTTAGATAATAAAAATGTTGTGTCTATTATTATACATTATCTAGCCTTATTCTTAACTGAATTTGGTTTATATCCTGTACAAATTCTATTTGTCATAATGAATTTGATAACCACTTTTCATTGAATATAAAAAAGAAAATATAATTCATTATTCATAAAATACATACTCTGCATTATTCTCGTTTTTGTTTAGGTCCAACTCAACAAGTGTCTCCAACCCTAAAGCCCCTTCCACCCCCACCCCCACGGGATGACATGAAATTCTAAAAAAGGCAAGCTGTTGTGCACAAGAAGCAACCACATGATTCAAATCCTACAGACTATTTTGAACAGTGTTAGAAGAGCTGAGTACATGCATGAATGGTTATGTAGACTCAGTATGTTGACATAAACCCTGCTTTTAAAAAAACAACAACATGGGGATAACAAGATTAATACAAACTATAATTGTATCAAATACAATTTTAGAGGATATTTACTAGAAGATGATATACCAGGGTAGCTAACGTGTAAGAATTTTTAACAAAATAAAAAAGTAGATCACATACATCTTAGCAAAGTGGTAAATGTTAAGAAAAAAACAAGAATCAAGTTGGACCAATCAAGCATAAGGGATCTTATTAGATAAAAAAAACAACTAGATTGACCAATGGACCACTTGCTAATACAGTATAACACTGATTATCAAGACCCATCATGGGACATTGATTTGGTCCAGGTAATCAGTCATCTGCATAATCAAATTTGCGTTAAAACGTGGAACTGTGAATGGAAGTATCTCAATTAAAAGCATCTGATAATCATATATTTGATTGTATATGTATCAGTAATTAAATATTAACATTTTGTAGTCAATTGACATGCTTTAGAGCAGAAATACTTCACACCTATTGGAGATTTACTCAGACCATCCATGATGGAATGCTAACATACCGTACTGACTCACTTTTAAGTCGTCGAGTCCAATTGCAAACTTCATAGACCCAGATCTGCCATCGCATAATGCACCAGCAGATCTGGGTATACACAGTTTGTTAGGAGCAATCAGTAGGACAAACAGCATAGACCCTAATCTGCTGGTGCATTATGCAATGGCAGATCAGGGTCTACACTGTTTGCAGTTGGACTCAACTTATAGGTAAGTGTGATGGATGGTCAATGTATGTGTGGTCATGTGAATACTAGTGTCAAAGGACTTTGATCAAGGTAAATTTGGCACATTAAGCTAGTTGGTGATTAACTGTTATCACCCATTAAGTCACAAATCGATCATTGATTGACTGTTAATTACGTAGGCTTGGACTGCAGAGTGCCTATGATGGAACTGTTACGAGTCTTTAATCATGCTTGATTAGCTTGGGATTTCTGTATGACAAATTACATACTGTTATAGCAACACTCACTTAGTGGCAATTGGGCATAAGAAACAAACTTTCTCTCTTTGTACCACACTCTATCCCTCTCTCTCATAATTGCATTATAATTACTTTAAAAAGATAATTTAATCATTTAATACCTTTGTAATTATAACTTTATGAGATTCTATTCGATTGTGTTTGTTTCTGATTTCTGGTACTCTGTTTTATGTTGGAATCAACATCGGCAAATTTGTTTCATTTGTAGATACATATACATTGTAATATAAGTAAAACTTTCAGAGGACACTGTAATAGTCCATATGCCTGAATAATCCATATAATTGGCATCTGGATAATTGATGTTTTACTGTATTAAGCAACATAAAATTAATCTTAAAAATGGTCCATTTAAAATTGGTGACCTATAAGAAAATTTGATTGGTTGAGCAATCGTGAAAGTGCCCTTTAAACAAAAGTCTAGATTAGAACTGGTCATATACAAGACCATTCAAATTAAATTCAGACGAACTGTAGCTGTAATATTTTTCTTTAAAAAAAATATTTAAAGATTCCTGTGAGACACTTTCAAGATATAGCTGATGCATTTTATGCCAAAAATGGTTTTGCAAGAGCATTTCAACTGTACATGCTATTTATTCTTGTCATTGGAAGCCATGGTAGCTTAGTTGGTAGCACATCAAACTCATAATCCAAGGGTTGCTGTTACAATACTCACCAAGACCAGCCTGGGCCGGCTGCTTCAGTGTGTCGGAAAAGGCACTTAGCTCCCATTTCCTTCGCATGATATAGCCAATAATGAGCTAAAAGTGATGTTAAACCAACCAACACAATTTATTCTCATCATGCTGATAACCCAAGAGTGAACATATTTGTTCATGCAATGAGAACAGGTAGAACCATTATATAATGTGCCAGGAGATCAGGGTATATGGTCTCTGTTCTTGATTCAATGCACATTATGTGATGGTAGATCTGGGGCTATGTTGTTTATTCTTCATTTAATGCACATTATGTGATGGCAGATATCGGTCGCACATTATCCAGATTTGAAGCACATTATGTGATGACAGATCTGAGTCTATATTGTTCTTTCTTAATTTAAAGCATATTATGTGAAGACAGATCTGGGTCTATGTTGTTTATTCTTGATTTAATGCACATTATGTGATATGACAGATCTGGGTCTGTGCTGTTTATTCTTCATTTAAAGCACATTATGTGATGACAGATCGGGGTACATATTGTTTATTCTTAATTTAAAGCACATTATGTGAAGACAGATCATGGTCTATGTTGTTTGTTTTGATTTAAAGCACAATGTGTGATGAGCAATCTGATTCTATGCTGTTTGCAGTTGGCTGTGCCTTACACATGGGTAATTACAGTACAGTAAAACCTGCCTTGAAAGACTACCTGTCTTGAGAGACTAGACACTCAATGCACAAACTAATGTTATAATAAGAAATTACCTCAAATGAGAGACCATCTGTCTTTAGAAACCATTTTTGTTGGCAGAAGGGGTGGTCTCTCAAAATAGCTTCCACTGTAATTTTAATAATTACAAAAATATTTGAACCCATAGTTGACCAAATTTAAACTGCATATTAGTGTGTCAGTTCATTTTTTAGCTTTTAAGAAAATGCGCAAAAGTTAATGAATAATTCTGTTATACTGTACATGTTGCAATCTCATGCCTGCATTTGAAATGGTGTGTGAATTTTACAATTCCTTATTGCTTCACACAAAACTTCAGGACTTTGTTGGGTACACTACATCCTGCAGTGTTGCAGCCATGTTTTGAATATGGCAGGGCACCACCTGCATCAGAAGGATACTTTATGCATAGAGATACTGTTATGAAAGCCATTTTATTAAAATCACACATGCAACAAAAAAACTTTCTTTTTAATAGTTTCATATTTTAGCATGGTAAATAGATTGCATAAATCAGTGTGAGTTTGATTTAAGAAATGAGATTTCTGTGTGTTAGGTTCCAACATTTAGACCAAACAATTTTAATTTTTTTCCCTACTTCTTTCTCTTTTATGGAAACAAATTTACATGCTGGTTTCAATAATAAAAAATATATTGATAAATTTCATAGATAAGGGATATATTTCACTGAAATTTTACAATTTATAAATACATCAAAGATAAGTTGTATCTGATAAAATACGAATAGCTTTTCTTTAGAAACACACACACAGCTAGAGCTTTTCTTTAGAAACACACACACAGCTAGGTGTTTGCAGCCTTGTTTGTAATTCTTTTGCAATTACAGCTGCCACACTTTTTATTCTCATGGATTTCGAGTATATACGGATTTTAAAAGCAATCAGCGAAGCTGATAGCCAACAGAAATATTCAAGAAAAGGAGGGCTTTGTTTAGTCAATTTATTGCTGAAGATGGCATCGGCGGCAAAAAAATCCCCTATGACAGTCATCAAAATGATCATACATGGAGGCGAAGCCATGTGAACTTTCTACTGTTAGTCAAGTGATGGAGATGGTTTTAATTACAAAATTATGATCTCTTTTGGATAGTAAAACTATGCAGAAATATTCAAAGGAATTTGGGAATTTAACTGTGCCTCTCTTTCCAAGGTTCTATAATTTTATATCACAGATCTGTGCATGGATAGCATTCTGGAAGAGTTATCAAGTAAGGATAGGTTCTGTCTACTACTTTTTTGTGCTTGATTTTTGCATAAATCCTGGCATATTGCATTGAATAGCAACAGTTCATCATATTTAAAACAAATGGATCAGTTATTGCTAGTTAGTCTGCTGGCAGTTTCACCACTGGTCTAATCAAAACACATTGCCATGTGCTGCTGTACAGAAACCCATGAGGTGTAGTCACATGTGACATTGCTTTGTAGAGTGACAACGGGTCAAACACCTGCTGTACCAGAATTCTCACTAGGATTTCAAAACTTGGGAGTCCAGGACACCCAACATAGAAAAAGTTGGAGTCCCCGATACAAAAATTTGAGTACCAATGCCAGAATCAGGCTTACATGAACAATTATTTATAGAGGAAATGTTGTAGTGGCCAAAGTGTTACATTTCTTTGTTGGCTGGTTTTAATGGTACTTTTATGACAATACTGATTATATCATGCCAAGGAAATGGGAGCCAAGTACGTTTCCCAAGGACACAACGAGACAGCCAATCCAATCCATCCTGGGTGAGTATCAAACTTGCAACCATCAAAATTATTAGTCGGATGCTCAACCAACTGAGCTACCATGGCTCCCCGACTGATGTGTTACATAAGTTTCTTCCTTTCCTTCTTAATTATACTGTAATTTTAATCTACAGTTCAATCATTTTTCTGTATGTCCTCTTGCTGCTAATTTGAGACAGGCAGAAATATTTACATTATTTATAAATATTTCCTGTGAAGGAAAATTCTCACCACTAAAATTGTGATAACACAACAAGAATTAGACATTTTTTTTCCATTGGTATATATAGGAAATGAAAAGTTAATTTTTCCTCCTACACAAAAAATCATGCATCAAATAGGACTTACTCCAACTTCAGTCCAACAAATGAGTTGGTAATTACAAGGCATGAACAGACAGTGATTGTATTTTCTGGAGATTTTTTTTACTATGTTTTATGAAGCAATGTATTTGGGACCACCTTGCAGTATCTTGGAGACTGTGTTTTTGAGCTCTTTGACAAGAACTTGCATCCGATCATAGTTTTCCTGCAAAAAAGGAAAAATAGTTGAGTTGCATATAAACAACAACAAGATTCAGTGATTCACTGACATAAAAATAAGTAAATTTCTTTGACAAGAACTTGCATTCACAAATAATTTTCATGTAAAAATGAAAATCTGACTTCTATTAGACATTTAAAAAAAATATTTCTTCAATTCTTTGACATATAAATAATTAGTTCTATTTTTCTTATTATTAGCATATATTCTTACTCTCAAATGAATATCATTGTGGATCCTAAGTTCGTAGGTGTCCTACGTTCATGGAAATGGCTATTTTGATGACCCTAGCATGACATAAAATGTTGCCACTCACTTTCAAGCCACTCTGTAGCTGTCAAACTCCAACTCCCTTAAAATTTCAACAAGATGCACTTCAAACAAGATAAAAAGCTCTTTAATATGAATGGTTGCCTTTTAGTACAATTTTACTAATACCAAAAATTAATACATCTACAATGCACAAGAAGTCATGCTGAGCACGGTGCTGAAACAAGGTCAGATCATTTGCTACATTCTCCAATGACAGATTTCACTTGATGAAACAGAAACTTAATGCCAAGACTATTACCTACAATCATGTATTGGATATGCATTCCCTTAAAGACAGAAAACATAGTCAATGGAGATGCAGCGAATAAAAGAGAATAAATGAGCACAAACATGCTAAAGACTAAATGCATTTCCTGGTTTTACTCTGAATGCATTTCCTGGTTTTAGAAGGTAAAGTATATACTTGTGTGTAAGTCGGGTCCATCTGCAAACAACATAGACCCTGATATGCCAATGCATAATACCCTGGCAAGCAAAGCCCAACACTCTAACCCCACAGGAATTAAATGGTATCATGGAGAAAGGGGGGTATCAACCTGATCCCAGTCCCACTGACCCCAGACCACTGATCAAAACCCGGTGTCCAATTGCTGTAAGAGCATTGCCCAGTGACTGGTGCTCAAAGTCAGATGCCCAATGACTGACTGGTGCCCAGTGACCAGTGTCTGGTCACCAGTCAACAACCGATCTGGTGATGATGATCTGATGGAAGAATCTCTGTTCAGAGAACTAGTCAGCATCAGATCTGTTGGAGTGAAATTACTGCTCTTCCCTACCTCTGGGAAGGCACGACTAGCTCCTTTATCAGTCATGGGCTTTCCTTCTCTTGGGAGGGGCCAAGGATCTCTCCCTAACAGGAACTCATAGCATCAGTTCAAGTGTCAGTGATCTGAGGCCTTAAGGTGATTTTTGAACCATGAAAAGTGCTCCTGATCCCTCCCTCACCCGGGGTGTTGATTTTCCTAAGACAAGAAATGACCTAGATCCCACATAGGAATGGAGTTGTCTAGAGATCAAGAGGAGGAAGTGGAACCCTTCTTCCTTCCTCTGTATGTATGGCAACTTTCAGCCAAGTCACACATAGCATCTTCCCACGGACCACAAATAGGGCAACTATCGGTACATGTACACTTAGTACATGACAAACAGGTAGGGTGAGTGTTCCATTATGCATTCTTATACCCGCATTTAGCCTCACCTTGTGACATAATTATAATCTGAAAGTGAAAAAAATAATAACAAACTGAACTGGAACTAAAAATGGAAAGGAGATACTTACCCTTACACCGGACCTGAGAAGGGGTACAAAATTTACAGCAGCACCATTCTGCTAAGAGATGTGCAATAACCTTTCAAAATTAACAAAAAGGGACACAAATACACACAAGTAAAGCAAGGACTGGAGAGAAGATGATGAAAACAACACTAAAAAGAATATGTTTGGCCAAAAAAGAGGCCTAAAGACAAAAATACAGGTGAATTTCGTTGAGCATCATGAGACACATGTATTAGTGTATTACATGTTGCATGAAAGTCCAAGACAAAGAGGAAGATATTCCCTATGTTTGATATGACTAAGGCATCAGACTTGGATCATTCTGTATTCTTTTCTGGACCTCCAATTACTAACTTGAAGAGGGAATAATATGCTTTGATTGCGGACTTGGTGTCCCGGACAAGGGTAGCAATGCAATAGTAGCATGTTTTGCATTGCTGCTTTTAAGTTATAATTCTAGACCCATTTTAAAGACAGAACGTCAAATTCCTGTGGTTTTTGTTACAACTTGAAAAACATGTGGTATCTTGTGAGGGCAGCCATTTTGCAATATTTAATGGCCACTCATATTTCATGTAACCTAGTCCTGGTCTTTAAGACACTTGACCATCACGTTTGTGTGTAGAAGTCAAATGTCATGATAACCTTGAACAGAGTTTCTTGCCACAAATAGAGAAAATGAATTGTATCGATTTCTTTCTTATGTTTGTTCTTTTACTAGTCCAATGGCCTAGCTACAATTATTGTATGACTGTGGCTTTCTCGTCTGTTGTTTCCCCTGTGTTCTAAATTCTGGTAACCCACGGCTAGGTAACTGATATTCCGCAGATGTGCGTTACCAAGTGCAATATTGATTAATGATGTCAGTGGTTCTGGGATGACCTTGTAGTAGAGTGCTACTCTTGCTGGCAGCTAAAAGAAAAAAAAAAACAAATCAACGCGAAAGGAAAAAAAAAAAACTATGATTACAGTGTGTGTGTGTGTGCCTGAGGGTGAGAGAGTGAGAACAAAACTATGTCAGGAGAATAAATGATCAATTATATTTTTAACAAAAATTTATTTTTCATAGAAACCACTAAAGTATATATGAAATTGTAAAAGATCATTCAGACAAGAGAAGGTGAATCAAATCGAGTAACAAAGAACAAACAAACCTTGTAAAGAATCACTCCAAAAAACATAATCCTGAAATTACACTCTGACATTCTGCAACACTTGCCCATTTTAATGTTAAACATACAATTTGTCGGTTTGTCAGGTAGATTTATAATGGATTGTTCAAGTTTCACATTTTCAAGGCAGTTTTTCTTTAGTGGCACAGATTTATCCAGCTCATTCAGTTTCTCTTCAGCCTTAAATGAGTTGAGATTTTCCTCAATCCTGGGTGGGCTGAAAATGTTGGAAATATCCAGCAGCATTTTATCTGATGGTTTTGTCTATTTATGAACACCAGCAACAGATTTATAGCCAGTTCTAGCTACAATGAACAGCCCCGCTTTGGAGCACATATGCCTTGTGAAAGAACATAGTTTGTTAATACCAACCAATTTGAAGCTGCAACACAAATTTGCTCCCTCCAAAATCACCCTTGGAAACTTAGTGTATTTCCATAGTATCGTCAATAAAATTATTTCTTAAATCAGTTCCTTCAACAAGATCCATAACTTGCGACAATATAATGTTGTCATTTTTGGCCTTTCCTTCTAAAAGGTCCAAAACTTGAGACAAAATGAGGTTGTCATCTTCTGAGAAAACTTCTGCACTGGCAATTTAAAACGTAAAAAAAATATTGATGAATTCTGTGACCAACAAGTATAATCACGTAATTTAAATTGATTGGATGCTTTCGTGTAATCATTTGGATGATGCAACAATTTCCTGCTGGAAGATAAAAATAAAGTGCAAGAGGCGCAACAGGGAGATACGTGTAACAAGTGGCAAAACAAAAGCTAATTATACAAAAATTGGAAAGAAAGCCACTGTAATACAATAAATCAGTTAGACAATATCCTCTTGCATGATAACAGTGATATAGTAGGGTGGGCAACTCAAAGGGTATAGGCAGAGAAAACTTGGGTGTTAAACCACCCTCAATTTCTCTACCAATACCCTTTTCATTGCCCCACCCTACAATATTTCTGGTATTCCACTCGTGCATATAGTCTAACCAATACAAAAAATTTCACCAGTCTGCCATAACTTTTACTAGCCATGAGTGACTGGACTATCATAAATACTGAACCATGGATGAGACATTTTTCTCACAAATTCATTCAATTTCTAAGTTGTTCTTACTTTTATAGCAGCTATGTCCCAGACTGAAACAGCACTCTTATGAAAGTTGCCCTTAACTCCCAACATTGTAAACACATGGCAATGCAGTCACGTGATCATGTTACAACTGGATATAGTCTATTTCAAACTGTAATGTCATACAGGCTAAATGCAGTTTTACGTGATCACACAACCATGTGAGTAGGGCTGTCACACGTAGAAACATTTTAAAACATTTATATGACTTTCAATAAACTAAACGATTTTGTTAACATGTGATCTTCAGGATCTATTCTAAGACTGAAAACATAGGGGTGAAAATTCCCCCCTCCATTTGTAAAAAAGGGAGGAATTTTCTAAATATAGGAGGAATTTTACAGACAAATATAGTTTGTGTTTAAAGATGTGATGTGCAATTTTCACGCATCGGTTGATTTTTCATCAAAAATTTCGAGAAATTAGCATGAATTACACAATCACACATCCTAGAACAGACCCTGGATCTTACATTGTCGTATTAGACCATAATGATGGTGACTTTTTCTAACAAGAAAGTCAGTGATAATCGGTCACGATATTGAGTCTAATCAGTCTTGATGCTGAAGAATAATTATATTTGTTGCAAAAGTATACATGCATCTTGTTAAAAGAAAGAGTTTATAAGTTTGTTACATTTTACACATAAATTTGACAGTCATCTGTATTATCCATGACAATGAGTTAAGTTGAACATACAATACTGCACTAGTTTTCACTTGGTACCTAGGTAACTGCCAATTAAGCAGTTTATCAATGCAATTATTTCTGTAACAAGACTCAATTTCTTTTATCCTAAACTAACTGCTAATATAGATTTAAAATGTATTAATCTGTTTTCTTTGATGACATGTATACCACATGGCACAAATACACTTGATGTAGGTTAGGCAGTCACTCAGTACAAGCAGGAGGGCATATTAAAACATGTTATTAACAAACACACAAAACTTAGAAAATGTAGCATCACTTGTAGTTAAGACTGGCAAAGCTGACAGTTACTTATATAAGCTTATTGCATATTACTGGGTATCAACATGAATATTCAGAATAAGAATGAGAGGTTGACCTTGCAGAGACTTTCAAAACCTTCCCCCTCCACTATAATGTAACGTCTCTGGTTGTGAACACACACAGTGACTAGCTTTTCAGTGCACTTTTGCCATTTTACTTCAACGCTGAAGAGAATACTGGAGTTTTGAAAGCTATTATTGGTTGTTGAGTGAGGATATAATTTGAACCAGTTTCATGTGCTCGGTCTAAAGGCATTTATATTTGTGTTTTAGATGATTCAACAATGTTCTGGTAATATACCACCTGTATAAGCTAACTCCACTGCACATAGGTTGCATTTCACCTTTTTTCCACTTTTTCTGCTTCTGTGAAATATTTCCCAACTTCAAATCACTTATTTTTTTAACAGCCATTTTTATGTGACCAGCATCCCAAACTTTTTTCAGATTATCGGTTACATTTTATCTGTATAAGCGAAATATTGATTTTGTAAACGTTAATGGAATAAACATGAAATGATATCATTTACATGTTTAAACCTGACAGCCCAACACATGACCAGACTTGCCTGTATTCAAAATGTCAGTCATTCAGGACAATTTTCATACATTTTAGTATGGGATAAAGCTGCTAAGAAAGTAAGCACAACTTTAAAAATTATAAGAATTTTTTATAGAAAAATGTAAGAAATTTGTGAGAAAAATGTCTCCAACAATAACTTTTGTTTGTTGGATGCAGACTTTGTCAACACTGAAATTAGTTCAGATGTTAACCAGGTCAAATGCACACAAATTTTCTGAATATCTTTTTTAGAACCTGCAAAGGGATTTCTACAAGGGTTAAAAATAAAAATCTAATAAAAATGACCCCAAGTTGAAATCCATCAAGAGATAAGGTTTAATGTGAGTATCTTTTAAATATCCTGTAAATTATCATCTTAAGACCGCATGCTGTATATGTTTAAATTTTATATTTTAGTTGGAGTCTTTACAAAAGCTCTGTAGAGCTTATCTCACGTATTAAAAAATAAATAAAATTACTTGACTTCAATGTATATCATGTTAATGCTAAGATCCACGAACTTAGGACACCCGAAGGTAAGTATTTGTACTGTGCTTATTTTATTGCATATATTCTTATTCTTAGACGAGTACATCTCCTAGCAACAAAGTGCTTCTCCTTGCAAAATGTTGTTTTAAATGTATCTATCTGTCCATACAATTTCAAAAACACTTTTTATCATTGCATGAAAACAGTAACTGAGTTAGTCCTATAAATAAGACTTCATACTTTTTTATACCAATGGGTGTGTTAAGTCTTATTATTTGCCCCCATTTTCAAACAGGATATTCAAGCTCCATTCCAGGCTGTGCCCTTGCACCAATGACCCTTATTTTTCATCTTTGGCACATGGCATTCATATGGTGCATAAAAAAGACCCAAGAAAATAAAGATAAAAGATTGTTATGATTGACTTTAGATTGAATCAAGTGTATCACTAGCTTACTGAATAGAGTGCATTCATTAGGCCAAATAAAAAAATGTGTGGTTCTGGTTACCTGATGGACTCTTTTTTTTCCCGCCAACACTAAATTGTTTTTGGGTGAAAAAAAGTCAATAATCAAAAGGACATAACTATGGTCAAAGTTAAATTCAGGATGTGAATGAAACTTGTTTTCTAGTTTATGCTTCATTAAAATCGGTCCAGACAACAAAAAAAAACAAAAGTTTGTACCTACCTACCCTAATTTGTTTTTAATGTAACCAGAACCATGCATATTTTTTTCTGTGACCTTACCAAAAAATCATAAGATGATTAATTTCATTCACTGACAGAAATGTCTTACTCATTCTGATTAGCATGAGCACCAATTGAGAGCAAATGGTACATCACTGATAGCATATGTAAAAAGAGAAGATGAAATCTTCTGCGAAAACAGTGCTGCATTTACAGTGTATTTCCAAAGTAGTGTACTGGGAGGATAAATTTTAGACTCAAATGTTCAAAATATATTCTAGAGTGGAATGATTACTCTAGCATGAGGAATTCAAATCCCAGTATGGAAGGCTTGTGACAAGGGAGGCTGATAATGACCACAGGTGCTCTGGTTGTGGATTTATTAATTTCTGCAGTAAATATTCACTTTTTCAGCATTATATACTTTGAATTAGTCATTGTTTAGTCAGAAGTATTCACAGATTGCTTGTCACTTAAAATAAATGTGTCCTGAGCAGTGGACATGGCTATTTGAGCAGACAAGGAAATTGCAGAAAACTGTGCTGTAGTCCAACTCCACAATGACTGATTCAAAGCATATCATGTTACAAAAGTTCATATTTACTGCAGAAATTAATAAATCCATGTTGCAAGTGTCCGTGGTGTTGATATGTGTTTGAATTTCTTAAATGAACAAGAAACAGGTAAGGGTATTTGTAACCTGTTTTTTCTAAATTACCCCACTTTTCAATCAGGTAGGCACCATTGGGCTCCACTTTTATCCATTTCTGAAAAGAACACTGAATACTTCAATATTTTCAAATACAGTGAAACCCCGCTATAACGCGCCCCGCTATAACGCGAATTCGGATATAACGCGATCGTGGCGTGGCTCCCAAAATTTCCTATATTCATTCGCACATTAAATTTTTTTTTTCAAAGAACGAGAAATAGTGTATAAAATGTGTATATTACAGTATCATTTTGTGAAAGAGATCGAGTATAAATTTGAGTATATGTTTGTGGCGTGGTTCCTGAAATTTTATATACATGTACATGTATTTTTCTCGTACACTGAAAAAAAAATTTTTAAGTACAAGAAATAGTGTATAAAAAGTTTATTATCATTTTGGGGAAGAGATCACGTATGAATTAGATCGTGGCATGACTTCTGAAATGTAACAATTTTACCAATTTCTTGAAGTGTTATGCCAAAATAAACATTATCGGAAATGTTACTTATTACTGATCCATGAGTAAAACCAGTAAGTCTTCTTTGTGTTTGTCTTCAATTCATTCTGTATACAATCATTGCTCAAACAATAGCCGACATGTTTTTCTTATTTAACTGCATACGCAACCGAGCATCAGACAATGTGGTGGTTGATAAAAGATTCTCACGATTTAATAAACATCAAAAAACATAAGCCGCCATCATGTGCGCTGGACTTCAATTCATCCTGTATACAATCATTGCGCAAACAATAGCCGACTTAGGTTTCTTCTTTAACTGCATACACAACCAAGCACCAGACAATGCGGTGGTTGATCAAAGGTTGTCATATGTGGGTGCTTATGTAGAGACTAAGCTTGGGCGGCAAGATCAAAGATTGTCATATGTGGGTGCTTATGTAGAGACTGAGCTTGGGTGGCAAGATCACAGAGTTCAAATAACCACTCTCTGTTACTTGGCACTGAACAAGTATCAAACTCGTGGCTCAATCAAAGGGTTGTCGTGTGGGAAAACAAAGACGGATCAATATCAGATAGTAAACAGTGTTGATACCCTATTCATGCTATACATTAGACGTGTATACGCTGTTCTCTGAATAAAGTAAAATATAATAAAACCCCGCAAAAACGCGACTCCGCTTTTTCCACGATCGAATTTGATGGACCCCAAATATCGCATTATAGCAGGGTTTCACTGTTTTTGTACACATTAAAATATGGTTACCAATATAACTGACTACGAATAAATTGCCTCTATGCAAAACAAATTGCCACATAATAGAGACGATCTTCATCACATCTCACTTGCTGTTGACTGCTATTGCTACAGTACAACTCACGTGATTTTTCGGAAAATAAAAAAATAATTTCAAAAGTCTTGTATATTCAGTACACATTACTGTTTATAAAAGGTTGATCAACTTCTTTTGCAACAAGTTTATGATTTTATTTTATTTCAAAGAAATATGAACAAACTTACGCACTGACTTGACGTGAAGCACACCTTGCTGAGCTTCTCAAGCAGCATAAATTTATAATTTTGTTCCAAAGTAAAGTAATTCTCTGAGATATGGACAATTAAAAATCCAAACTGACATCCACTTTTGCTTACCCTCCCCAACAAACCTAAACACTAAATTTACACTGAAATGCAAACCGAGTGCTTAGTCTTTAAGCAGTAATAGCAGGGTCACGAGATTGAATATTATGACTGCATGTCTACTGTAAGGGACTGACCATTTAATATATGGGGCTTATATGTTGTTGTTTTTTTCCAACCGGGATATTTTTTGTTCTTTCATCACAATATTTATTTATTTTAAGTGAAATATGGAACAGATTAACATCTTTTTAAACTACAAAATCAGAGAAAGACAATTGTTTTCATGCATTTACCTCTCCTCCCCTTGGAAAATTCAATTGTCTCTCCCTAATAAATACTTGACTTCAGCAGATGTTCTACAGAAATCAAGGCAGTGACCATTGTGAACAATGTTGTAAAATATTAACAAGGGTTTGCATCAAAGGATGATGTCAGTTTCAGCTTGGAAACTGTGTTTTTATCACACGAAGCCATCTGACTTGGCAATTTGTACTATACAGCCGCAATTATGGTCCTGCCATTAACAACGGAAGTTTGATAATTGTTAGTAATTAATCTGAACTCGGCTTATTACCGAAATGAAAAATAATGTGGAAAATTCTAAAATCTGAGATGTTCAGAGATTTTAATTTCCAACAAGTTTAGAGCATTTTGCATGGATGTATTGTCTCCACATGTATCCTATTATTTGCTCATTTTTCTACAGCGAAATATAAAAACAAAATATACTCTTTTAATTATTTGTATGCAGATATTAAAGAATGCAGTTTAATGTTTGTGGCTGTTAGAGCCTTTGGTTATTGAGCATGTTTCTGTATGTGGTATATTGCTTCACAGCTAGAGAGCTTGAGTTACTGTGGCCCAGTGGATAAAGTGTACAACTCACACACACACACACACTTGGGTGTCTGCAGGGGGGGGGGGGGAGCATGTTGCCCCATCCCCACCCCGATTTTT
This sequence comes from Margaritifera margaritifera, assembly GCA_029931535.1. NCBI lineage: Eukaryota > Metazoa > Mollusca > Bivalvia > Unionida > Margaritiferidae > Margaritifera > Margaritifera margaritifera. Next base: position 1,995,322 of record JAQPZY010001434.1, on the reverse strand, counting down.
AAAAAATAATAAATATAGCCCTTTAACTTCGGCTCCCCCACCCCCCACCCAAAAAATTCCTGTGGATGCCCCTGCACACACACACAACTTTTGAGGACATGCTCGGGATTCCATATTTTATGAGAGAGAGAGAGGGAGGGAGGGGAACTTCACTAAGAAGAGTTAATGATCTAAAATTATTCATCTTATTTTTTTGTATTATGCATAGTATGCAATAGGAAAACGAACAGAAAAAGAAAAAGTTAAACATTAATTTCATCTGATGCGCAGGTGTGTCAAATCAATGGCAAAGAAAACCAATCTGCAGAAGCGCTGCTATTGTACTTTTAGGTTAACAGTTAGCACATGAAATTAACACATCAATATCAAAGAAAACAAGCAGTGTTGATGGCTTCTCTTGTGCTAGGTTACTGCACATGTCAACTACATGTGTCTAGGATGACCTTTTGCGACCATTTGTGATTTTCTAAAAACCTGCTACTCTGGTAATTAATGCAAAACAGTACAGTTTAAAATAAAATAACGATGTGAAATCTTAATAATGCTTTATTTAAGCGACTGATGTCAGAAAAAATCATACAATAAGTGAATGAGTACCCATGCATGGAGTAACCATCGGGACTTGTGCGATTTTGTTTCACTTCAGTCAGGTACGACTGCAGCTTTGTTATTAATTTGTTCGATGTTTATCGTTCTTTTCATTGCAGGTAGTACAATATCACTGACTTTCATATGATCATTAAAATTTTGTATTGCGTTTACTGAAAAAGAAATAAGGATATGAATGCATGTTTAGATTCCGATACATAGTATTGAAGAAAAAAAATTAGATTCATTGCCCAAAATTCAGTAATAATACAGTTTGCGAGGCATTGTCATTACGTTATCATCATCTAAAATATGATTTGGCGCTATGTATCATACATTATCTTTGTTAGAACAAGGAAATATTTATAATTAACTGAATAACTACGTTTTTTTCAGTATAAAAAACTTAGCAAATTGCTCCCCATTGGGAAAACGATGTAGATAAATCTGTGCCCCCCGTCTCTCTCTCTAGCTCTGCTTGCATGGGTGATAAACAATAAAACACGCCCATATTATCTAAACTATGTCCACTCTGCGGTGGTGATCGGATGTGACTCCGCGAGAAAGCGTGGTGTGCATGGCTATTCTCCATGAGACGCTGCGGAAACTCCATCAGGACACGTGGAGTGATGGTGGAGGGTTTTTTCTTAATCCTCTCCACCCCCACCGCGAAGCGTGGGGTTCCGAAAAATCATGTGAGCTTTACTGTATCACATAACAGATAGTTCATTATAAAATAATAGCATATATCTTAGCTGCTTTCACCACTCATACCAGACAAAGAATAATGAAGTACATTCAGAACCATATTGATATGTATGATCGAAAATAATTATCAATTGTTTCATTAAAATTATTTTTACTAAAATACAGTAACACAGCTATCATTCCACACAGCTTGCACTGCTTTATAGATACAATGCAATGACAAGTATTGTTGATCGATTCAAATTTAAAATTTGGGATTATCATCACTGACAGACTATGAGATAAGTTAATTTGGGATACTTTATTGGATTTACAAATCCTTGTTTCTTTTCCTGTTGAACCGACTTCAATGACAAAATTAAATTTCCAGAAATTGCTGTTGAATCTGACAACTACAACTTGCTTCACGAAAATGTAGGCAAATAATAAGACTTCGCACCCACGTAAGAATAAAATGCGATATGTCTTCTTTATAGAACTGATTGGCTGTGACACTATGACCTTGACAACACTTGTCGATATATTAAAATGTCATTGATGAATCTAGAGACTGTAGATTAAGCAAATACTTATATACATTGCAAAAGACCATCCATGAAATACAAACAACCGGTTATAGTTTCCACGGAAAAAGAACGAAGAAGGACAAGGTTTAATAATATCAGCGAAAACAGGTGACTCCATATATGACACCTTATACTCAGGCGATTCGATGTCTTGTTTTGAACCAGTAATTGGTGCCTGTTCTGTATAATATTGTCGCTGTTGCCGAGATAGACAATACAGCTGTCGGTGCAGACACCTTGCTGAAACAGCGAGATATCTCAACTGGCGAACACTCATTGTCGCCTTTACTTTCTGAAGAACCAACTCTACATATTTGCCACATATTCGTATTTCAATGCAATTTTCTTTTGGCTGATGGCTAGTCATAATTTTGAGCTCGGTATCTAAAATAAATTGTATTAAGGTGCATTCATGTTTGTTAATGATATAACAGTGTTTTGGTGCAAATCATTCTAGCTTCGATACGAATATGGTATTATAAATTGTATGCTTAGTGTACTATTCCACACGCGGATACGCAACGGGTCCCAACTTTGTGTTTTAGCTGAAAATGTCTTTTATAAACGTTAATCCTGAGAGTCATTTTCCTATTCAAAATCTTCCTTATGGTGTATTTTCAACACCCGACAACGTAAGTTTAAATGACATATTTCGTATGTACTGATCTTGATTGTCTACTGTGGAATACGTTACAGTGCAAAACTTAACTGCAGTGTTGCCAGTATTGGTCAAATCCCCGTCTTTGTAGTCCTTTACTGCTAATTTTCATGAATGACAGTGTGTAATTTTTGATAATACGTTTTATTTAGAGGATTTTATTGCCCCTGTGAATGCAACTTTCTTGATAAATTGTGTCTTTTTATGTGCATTTTTCCAACCGGCAAATGCACCTTTGCATTGAGGTCAAGGTCATTTGTGGGCTCTCCAAAATTGACCAATCAGAACCTTCTCTCTCTCTCAGACACACATACACGTATTTGTATTTTTGGGGGTAACTGTTCACTATTTGTTCAGTCTTATTCAAAACTTGCTACATTTACCATTAAATGTCTTTATTGATTGATAATAGGTGGGGTTTTCGTGACATAATCAGTTGGGTTATTTTTCTCCCTTACAAAGATGCCTCATTAAATGCGGTGATTTACTCTTATCTTTTCCATCAGACATATCACAGTTTTGAAATAAAATTCAAATCTGTACATTGAAATAATCTTCACAAGTGTATTGAATTATCCAAAGAGAAATTTACTTTTAAATATTATCATAACCCTGTTAGTGCCATGTACAGTATATACTCACTTATAAGACTACTTGCCTATGAGTTGCCCCTCCCCCGCCCTTTTTAGGGCTGCAAAAAAGCTAATTTCTTTTTTACTCTCCTGTAAGACGGGTGTATTTTGCAATTCGGATCCATCTGTAAGGGGTGCCTTATCGTCAGTGAATCAGAGTTTCACTTTGGAAAATAAGCAAGCTAGACTGAATGGATTGATAGATAGGAAAAATATGGACATCACTAGTTTAAAATAAATACAATTATCGAGTGGAATATGTCACAGATTAATGACAATTTACATTTTGTCCATCATCTTGTAATCCATAGAAATCCATAATGCTTGACCTTTTAAATCCATTTATATGATGAATCCATGAATTTTATTATAGGTCACAGACTGGTATAAAAATAGTCCAGAATGATCCCATTCACAATATCCCATAATCTGTAAATTCCATACATCATACAAATCAACAATGAAAGTAAAGTTCACACTTTTGTGATTCACAGTGTCCTATAAATGTCACTATGTAATGTCATCTGGTTCAAAGCCCAAGAATTCATCCTCATCATCTGAGTCGCCAAATAAAGCTCTGAAATCCTCCATCATTGTCTGGTCATCATAAACATCGTCCAAATCTGATTCCTCGTCTTTACTGTCATCCGTGAGTGCTTATGTGGAGACAGAGTTTGGGCTCTGTAAGTGACACTTTGATCATACAGCCTGTGAAATCTATTAAAGGACATGCCGCAACTGGACAAGTGTCAGTTGTGCAGCATGATCACAGGGAGTTCAAATAAATGCCAACTGTTAACAAAATAAAGGAATCTACTTGGCACTGAACAGGTATGTAATTTGTGGCTTGATCAAAGGATTGTCAGATTGGAAAATGAAGTGGGTGCTGCCTTTTACAAGCTAAGGGCTTCTAGCTTATGTGCACTGGCAGATAACTTAGGTAACACCACTTGGGTATTAGATCTGGCTTATGAAAAGGCAAATATAAATCAAAACAAAACTTACTGCATCAAGCACAAACTGCTAACACAGCAAAACAAAAAATGTAATACAAATATTGGTTGTCTGGACTTGAATAAAAAACCTGTGTTAATGGATTTAAATGAGTATTATATACAACCTTATACCAAACAATCTTGATTACTTGAGATATTTTATAGTAAATACCTTTATCCAAATTGACCCTTTTAGGTTAATTTAAAAAACCTGCTAAAAATAGTTTTAACTGATCGTGTGTTTTGTCTTTACCAAGTCTGACCATCACTAATATTTTTAGTTTTTCTTTTTTCTAAAATAAAGAGAATAGGATAACTATTCAATCTCGTTAAAAATGTATCAAACAAATTTGCGATGGCGATACTTTGGAGATGCGAAATTATGATAGTTTATTCATTGACTATCAAGTTAAAAGTTGAGTTACGTTTTAGGCCAAATAAAATTATACCTGTGGTTCTGGTTATCCAACCAACCCTATTTTTTCCCTGCCAAACCTAAACAAAATGTCCCAAAAAAACAAGAAAAAATAGTTTGGAAAAAAAATTGAAAGTTAACAGTTAAAGGGATGTCACTACGATTAAAGTTAAATTCAGAATGGGAATGATGCTTGTTTTTTAGTTCATGCTTCATTTAAATCAGTCCGGACAAAAAAAAAAAAAAAAAATTATGTAACTACCTACCTACCATGATTTTGTTTTCAATGTAACCAGAATGGCACATATATTTTTATTTGGCCTTACTCATTTGTTTAGCAGAAACACTTATATATGTACCAAAAATTCTGCTTAAAATAAGAAATCAGATGTTAGGCACTTTATTATTTTCATTTCAGCTTTGAACACTCCAGAATGTTGATTTTGTTATTGTTTAATCATTCATCTAAATCGCACAAACATAGTTTATCCCACCCACCCCTCTGCATTTAGTTCTGTCTTGCAGCATGTATACAGGGTTCTTTACATGTGAGACATCATAGGAGCATACAGTTGGTTTTGGTTGACTTGACAAATAAGATTTCCATTTATTCAAGTGTTTTAGTTGATTGTGTTATAATTATGGTTTAATGACTTTACACCATTATTGCAGAGAGAATTTAACTGAAATGTGTAAAACCAAACTTGTTTTTACTTAAAGCTTTATATTGATCTTACAAGAATGCAACACTTTTTTCTGAAATTAGTACATGTATACACGTATTTGTTATGTTTCAGTCCCAAAAAAGAATTGGTGTTGCTATAGGTGATCAGATTTTGGACCTTAGTGTGGTGAAACACTTGTTTGATGGACCAGAACTTCATAATCAGCAAGAAGTGTTTGACAAGGTAGTGTAAATGACATGCCACATAATTTTAAATGTTTTAATTCCCAATACAAGTCTAGTCCGGTAAAATCAATATGTCTTGTATGATTAGAGGTACAATTACATGTTGTGAAGTCTTACAGGTAGAGGTATGGTTTTGTATGTGTGAAGAACAGTTGTCCAGCCTGCCTTAGCAAAATGAGATACAGTACTCCCTCATTATAATTCTGTCCAGGGGAGCACAGTACTCCCTCATTATAATGCTGTCCAGGGGAGCACAGTACTCCCTCATTATAATGCTGTCCAGGGGAGCACAGTACTCCCTCATTATAATGCTGTCCAGGGGAGCCAGAAAGTATACCGCCTTATAATGAGACCAGCTTATAATGAAGTATATGATGCATATAATGTTACTACCACTTAATGAATGGGATCCATGACAATATTTGCCTTATAAGGCCAAAAAGAAAAAGTGTGTTTCCGGTCTGCCGACCATCCCTGTTTCTCATTGCCGAGCCTAGCACTTTTTTCCCTCATGGTACAAAAAAAAAAAAAAAAATTTAAAAACAAAAAAATCACATTGCCGGAATTGATTTGTGCATCTAACTGAGCTGCTTTTGTCCAGTACTTTGAAGCACCTGAAATAGTATTTGATTTATATATAATGATTAAAAAAAATAACCTACCTGCCTTCCCTAATTTTAAAGCCAGAGCAGTAGGAAACACACACATTTTTTTTGGGCCTAACAGGAAATGTGTTATAAATGAAGGGCCTTATAGTGAGGGAGTGCTGTATTTTGATGGTTTATTGGAAATAAGCCCCATAAAGGCTTCATGGATAATCCAAGGTATAGTCAACAGGCCTTGTTTTACATGTGCAGTGTGTACCTCTTCAGAGTGTATAATATGTTTTTGTATAATATTGAGTGTAACATCTTTAATAAGAAAATAATGGTTTCTGCACAGTAAGTTTAGTTGAAGACCGCATACCTTGACCAAAAGTTCCAGGTCATTGAGACATATTTGTCAGTAATCTCCAGACTTAACCATGCCTTACTAATGTCTACATAGATGACTTTTAAATACGGAGTGGGCGTATAATGTGCCATTCATAGTACTCCTGTTATTTGTTTGGAAAATCAGTCAAATTCTTGAGGCGCAATATACAGAATGGTGTCAATATTTTTAATGGATAAAAGCAATTCTGTGTCCTATTGTTTAAATACTATGGCCTGCTTCTTGTTCTTTATTTTTAATAAAAATGCCATGATATATGAGAAATATATGTTGTTGGATAATCTTTTTTTAAAAATAATTTCACAACATTGATCACCTCAATAAATGGAATCAATATTGTTATTATATAATGACACTGTTCACACCTTGCAGAAGTTAATCCTTGCCTGAAAAGTCACTGCCAATGCATAATCATCATCAAAGAAAAAACATGGAGTTGACACAGGGGTATATATCGATCATAAGGATGTTTGAACTTAATTCTTTACTTATTGCATGTGGTGTTCACATGTTAAAAAATGAGGATATTCTGTAGGAATTAATATTTTCCTGCAAGGTCCTCATTACATGGAGCACTGTCCACTCAAACTTCCATGGCAACCATACTGTATGTTGTGATTTTTATGGGGGAACAACAATTCCCTCACCCAACTAACCCAGATAACTTTAAATCATTATAGGGCAAGTGAAGTGTCATACAAGTAGCTTAATTTTTTCATACTGTAGAATAAAGAACAGTGAAGGGCAGAAATTCATATTTCAAGACCATTTTGCCCTAATCAATTTTGCTGGGGTAATAGGTAGCAATTGGAATTGTCACCCCCTGTTTATGTACTGCATGTGTATTTTACCAAAAAAATACTACTGCTATATGATGATTGAGAACTTGTGTTTATGTTTTTTTTAAAGTCACAAATACAGTATAATTATATGGTTTTCATGCCTTATCATCTGATCCATTGGAATGAGGCTAGGATCAATGAATGCAGAGTTTTCAGGCCTTATCTACTCCATTGGAATGAGGCTAGAATCAATGAATGCATAGTTTTCAGGCCTTATCTACTCCATTGGAATGAGGCTAGGATTGTTAAGATAAATAAATGAATGCATAGTTTTCAGGCATTATCATCAGCTTCATTAGAATGAGGCTAGGTTTGATAAGATAAAGAATAAAGTTGAGAAAAAAGTCTGTTGCAACACTTTAAAAAAAAAAGGTAGGGACTGTGCAAATCTGCTCATCCATCAATGAATGCATGTGCGTACTTCAATTCTGTAGTATTTTGGTTACTGTACTTCCCAGGGTCCAAAAAATTTGAAATCAGATGATAGCCCACTTGGCTACAAGGAAAAGAACCCAGTAGCCCAGTTTAAATTCAGTAGCCCAAAAAGAAGGCAAGAATGCACTTAAATATAAAACTTCATTACTATCCTTTTACTGTCTTAAGAGTCCAGGGGTTGAAAAAATATCATCTAAAAATCCACTTAACCAGTCAGGCAAGTACTAGTAAATTTTATTTGCCCAGAATAAACTCTTACTAACCCAGCTATCATAAAAACATAAAAGTTGACCATGTTAACAACCTAAATTTGATCATGTAAGAGGTTGTTTTACAGAACTTATTCTTTGACCTTTTGAATACCATTTGTAATTAATTACAACTGGGACCAATCTGCTCTTCCACTGGTAAGAACTTATTAGTATTGAAGTTTGGAGCAAAGCACTTGTAAGAGCTTGATCAAAACAAATGGAAATCAAACTTCTTCATAGTAGAAGGTACGGACTATCAGTGAAAAAGTTTGCAATATTTTTGACAGAACATCCTTCTCATTTTCAAGAAACTCTTGTCAGCCCTGAATCAACATTTTCCCTAATCCAGTCAGTGATTGGAAAATTAACTCAACCACTGGAAGGTTTCACTCACCATTTTAAGTTGGGCATGCAAATTTTCAAGCCCTGGAGTTGTTAACATAATTATCTTTTGTAAAGTATTTAATGGTTACTCACATAGCAGCCCACATGGCAACCTGAGGTATATGGTAGCCCAGAGTGGCCAGACTCCGTGTTTGCTAGACCCTGTATATATTTTGCACAGGATACAGACTCCCAGCATACACCGTATATATTCGCTTATAATGAAGTCCAACTGCAAACTGCACATACCCAGATCTGCCGTTGCATAATGCACTGGCAGATCTGGGTCTGTGTAGTTTGTTAGGACTAGGCAGTAGAACAAACAACATCGACCCTGATATGCCGACACATTATACAATGGCAGATCAGGGTCTGTGTTGTTAACAGTTGGACTCAACTTTTAAGCAAGTATACAGGGTAGTAGTCTTAGGGCTCTTTCAGACCCTGTGTACTGTATTTGCGCTTTATTACAGGACTGTTTGAATGACTTCATGGGTCTGGGACATCCAGCATGGCATGAGGGAAGAGAGACACTACAGAAACTCCTCTCCATTGACGAACCCATCCTCAGAGATAATGCAAAGCTCAGGGCAAAGTTGGTGTTTAATTAATTATTCAACTGAAATCGATTCAAATTTTGTCCCTTTTTTTGTCCCAAAATTTTGACAATTAATCTAAGAGAGGTTTAATGACTGATTTAATTCTTGATCTCTGAATTATGTTCTACTGATTAGTCCTTACAAACTGCATAGACCCAGATCTGCCGGCGCATTATGCGACAGCAGATCTGGATCTATGCAGTTTGCAATTGGTATCGGCTTATATGCAAGTATATACGGTAGTTTGTCTGCAGCATATTACATGCTTTTAAGTTAAAATATATTTTATTGATATTAGATTAAAGCTGATTGTAATTATTACATTCAAAATATTTGTATCATCAATACTATTCATGGTCTGTATTTTACCAGTATGTGCATCAATGTGTATATCTACTACATTTATGACCAGACCTCTCAGTCAATCTCGTACTAGAGACATTTGTCTTTATTCTTAATTTCTGATTGATATGAATTTCATGGTGGCAACCTTCTCCACCCCACCCCTCTTTTAAAAAGACACTGTGTACAGGTACCAATGAAAATGTCCTTGTTTGCGCAAAACCACAAAAATTTATTTTAAAAAAAAATAATTGAATTCACAGTATTTGATAAGGAAAATCAGTTACTCTACTGTCTTGCAGCAGGTACATCTTGATTTGTCATGTCCATCCATCTATCTCAAGAAGCTTGTTTGCAAGATTGCACACAATCCACTCAGCATAGGCAAATGAAATTTACCTAGCATATTTGTATGGTAATGTAGATGAAATGATTTGATTTTCAGGTAATTTGAGGATTTTTTCAGTTTTTTTTTCTTCATCACTTATTTGAACCTTTTGGACTTAAATTTTAATGGACAATAACCTTGCTAGCAGGACTCAGCTAAAACCACTTGAGGTAGACAAATGAAATTTGGTAGGTTTATTTGTATTTTTTATATGTCGATGTCCTGTTTAAATTTTCAGGCCATTAAAGTAATGTTATTTATTTTTTTAGCACATTTTTGTAGTTTTTGTACTTTTTTTTCCAAGGACCTTGTTAGTACAAATAAGCTAAAACCACTTTAAGTGGATTAGTTACATTTGGTATGCATGTTTTATATGCATATGCAGATGACCTGATTAGAGTTTCATGGCATTATAGCAATTTTTCAAAATTTTCGAAGTTTTGGAACTTTTATGGACTTGTAAAGTTTAGTCTGCAGTGGGGGCATATGTATTTTACAAACAAATATCTATTAATGTCTTTGCTACCGTCTTCTTAGACATTTATCAGTTGGAAAAATCTATACATGAAATGGATGAATGAAATAATCAGCATACATACAATCTTTTCAGAGCATTTGTTCCACAAAGTCAAGCAACGATGCATCTTCCTACTAAAATTGGTAAGTAATTGAAGATTTTTATTAACCTTTATTTTTTGTTAACTCATTGTACCAGGGAGATTCCATTTAATTTTCAAATGAAATGGGGGTATGCAACAAAGTTTTTTTTTTATTGAATCCAAGCTCGTCTGATTCAGAGAGACTTTCATAATGCCAGATGTTTATATATGTAAAAAAAGTTGTTTTTGATTGGCTACTTTGCCCATGCATGAGCAGATGTTTTTGTTTATTGGACCTATTGTTTTTGCCTCCTTAAAATCTTCTTAAAATCTCAAAATTGCCCTACTTTTTGCAAAGGTTTGTCTGTCTGTGTGCAGCTGGACCAATCTGCTTTAGATATAACGATGGTAAGTCCAAATGCCAGACACAAACTCCAGTTCCGGAAACGGGCAATTTTTGACCTAAAACAGAATCTGGTCTAACCATTTCCATTTCTTCGGGCTGTATTTTTTAACATGAGCAGAAAGTCTACATTTACTTGGTAACATTGTGAAGTTTCATATTTCCTCTTGTCTGTAATACCACCCACTTCAATCTATCATGAATTGTCTGTAATACCACCCACTTCAGTCTATCATGAATTGTGTCTTGTCTGTAATACCACCCACTTCAGTCTATCATGAATTGTCTGTAATACCACCCACCTCAGTCTGTCATGAAGTATGATGATGCCACAGAGCTCAGAACAAGGGTACTACCTTGTGATGCAAAAATGCGTCATTTGGGGATAATGAGTTAATAGAAACTTTTTAAAGGGATGGAGTATCAGAGATGGTGTGAAAAAAACCTATTCACTTTGCCATATAAATCACTGGCACCAATAAACTTTACTGACAGTAGATTTTTATTTACTTCATTGTAAACTTCTTTGTCCTTAAGAGTTTTTGTGTAAACTTGAGCTTTTTTTCACATATTAAGCAGCATTTACTTAATCTGCGGAAGTTAATCTCAATGGCTTTGATTTAGTGGTCATTGAGATGGGTAGATTATAAGAGCTTGGAAGGAGCCACTGAGTCAGACCGATTAACAACCACTAACCTCAGACTAGTCCTGGATGAAACCACTATTTTCAGGATATCAACTGATCATGGGACTTGTCTGAACCAGCGTGTTGGTTTTTGTTTTGTGGGTTTAATGCCATTTTTCAGCACATGATAGGCTATGCATGGCGGCCAGTATATTTTGGTTGAGGAAGAACCCGGGGAAACCCCCAGAATAACCACAGACCCACAGGGAACTACTGGCAAGCTTTCTCACATACTCACATTGGTCAAGCTGAGACTCAAACCCACACAGACAGAGGTGAGATGTGAGTGATCTGTAAAGGTGAGCACCTTAGACCACTTTGCCACCCAGGGCCCCCGAACCAGCATGTATTCCCATTATTATTTCCATGTTTTAGCAATAGGATATTGTGATACCCTCCATCAGTTCATCTGCTCGTTCATCTGTCATTAACAGTATTTCCTAAACCGTTGAATGGAAATTTACGAACTTGCCGATAGGTTGCCTATCTGGTATTATTTGTTTACCCTATCATGGGACAATGGCATCCGAGGTTATATGATCATCCTATAGTAAATTATTTTTTAAAAGATACACCTAAGAGCTTTTCATCTTGGACATTTCCTAACTGACGATTATCTTTTGTAGAAAATAATTTTGGGATACCAAATTTATGTAGTTTTACATTTTGTTACCTTTATTTATAATCATCTTATTGTGATGTGCCCTACTTTGAACTCTAATAAGGTCTGAGTCTAATCTTGTTTGGATAACTTCAGTATGATAACTAGATGTGTACAAGGTTGCATCATTTGCAAACAAATCTATAGTTGTGAGTTCTATCCACAATGGAAGATCATTTTCATAAATAAGAAAGAGGAGAGGGCCTAAAACAGTGCCTTGAGGGATCCCGGAATGAATAGTACAAGTTTGTGAGCTTGTTGAAACCTTTGATTTGGGTGTGATCTAAACAAGTCTAAAGAAGAATTATTTAGCTGAATTCCATGACCAGCTAGATCAAAGGCTTTCTTGTATAGAAAAATGATCAAATCAAAGAACCATGATTATCCATTTCTAGTAGGAAAAGATCTGTTAATTTGGTGAGTTCTATCTAGCATGAGTGATAGTTTCTAAATCCTGATTGTGCCTATGAAATAGAAAGTGAGTTTTAAAAATTAAAAAAACTAGCTTAGCTACTTGCTTTTCAAATAATTTTGATAATATATGTAGAATGGATATTGGTCTGTAGTTTCCTGGATTCTCCTTTTTTCTCCTTTTTTAAAGATAGGTATTACCTTTTGCACATTGCAAAGTATTGGGAAAGTTACCAGTCATTATACTTAAGTTTATAATATTCATTAATGACCTTGTTATTACTGGTGGAGTAATTAAAGAATTTGTGGACCAATGCCATCAGTCCAGAGGATTTATTACCACTCAATTTATTGAGCATATCAGAACCTCTGATTCACTAAATTAAACATTAGCTATTTAAATATTTATCATTAGGTATTTTGGCTACTTTAAATAATTGAAGGGTATCAAGCGCAATTGGGGTGTTAGCCTGGTTCTGAATACAGTGACTGGAGAGGCTTGTGAAGAAATTATTGAACATATCAACAAAACCTTATAGAGATGTTGCTGTGTCATTATTTTGCTTACCGTATATACTCGATTATAAGTCGACCCCCCCTTTTCATGGCTGCAAAAAGCCAATTCAGCTATGACCCTCCTATAAGTCGAGGTGTTTTTTGCAAATTAAATCCGTCTGCAAGGGGTGACATGTCATCACTGAGTCAGAGCTGCACTTAGGAAAAATAAACGAGCCAAACTGGATAGATAGATAGACATATAGATAGATAGGACAAATAAAAACAAAAACCAATGTAGAATAAATACAATTGTATTATTGAGTTGAATATGTACAAATAAATTTACAACTTACATTTTGTCCATCTTCGTGTAATGAAATCCATATAGCTTAACATTTTTAATCCATTTATATGATAAATCCATGAATTGGATTATAGGTCACATACAGGTATAAAATTGGTATCCTATAAATGTCACTGTCTAATGTCCTCTGGTTCAAAGCCCAAGAATTCATCCTCATCATCAGAGTTACCAAATAAAGTTCTAAATTCCTCCAATGTCATCCCATCATCGTAAACATCGTCCGACTCCAATTCTTTGTCTTTACTTTCTTCAGATGCCTGGCACTGTCACCTATAACTGACTTTTTCTTGCACCAGTCACGAACCTGTTTCTCTGACACATTCTGCGGCGCAATTGTTATTTTTCTCTGCAAAGTCTATGACCTTTAGCTTAAATGTTCCATCATACGCATTACGTTGTCTTTTCACCATATTGGTGAAATTACCTAAGTTTAGCTATTCACGATGTATGATATCTAAGTGACAAAGTACACAGTAACTGACAGAACATTAACAATTCATAAACTTGGACCATTATTTATGTAGAGACTCTGTGAGAGCATTTGATTATACAGTCTTTGATATCTCATTAAAGGGTTGCCGCAACTGAGCAGATGTCAGTTGTGCGGTATGATCAAAGGGACTCAACATGACATTGAACAAGTATCAAATGCGCGGCGTGATCAAAGGATTGTCCACTGGGGAAAACAAAGCAGTGCTGCTTTTACAAGCTAAGGGATTAAGGTCATAATTGTCAAATTAGTATCTCGATCAAAAGATTGTGAACTTGGAAAAACAAAACATGTTTGCCTTTATAAGCTGAGGGATTAGGATCTGATTTAAAAAATATTTGTATGTCGCGCTTATAAGACCGTCATGAAACGGATAAACACAGTGCATACCATATATGCATTACTGCATAGGAATAGTGGCATGAAAACGTAAAAATATATGAATTGACAGTATTTTTTATGTACTGCAAACATCTCGAGTTTCGAACATTACCCCAAGATTTTTTATTTTTTTTAATGTCGCGCTTATAAGACGACCCCTACTCTGCATGAGTCGAATTCTAAGTAAAAAACGTCGACTTATAAGCGAGTATATACGGTAAGTCTAGAGGGAAAAACAATAGTTCTTGGATTGGTTCAGCTCTTTTAGATCCATCTTCCTGCTATGACTGGATATATCAAGTTTAGTCAGAAACATTTGAAAACGTCATGGTAATTGAAAGTTTTGTGCATTTGACCTTTGAGCCCTTCCCAAAAGCCCTATGGGTGGGATTCATTTTAACATCTCTATTGCAGATTGTCACCCAGTTTTGTGCATTTCCATCCAACAGTTTATTAGGAGATATGATAATGGACATACAGATGGATAGACCGACGGTGTACAATTGCCCTGACGGGTTTTTTTTTAAAAAGCGTGGGATGAAAATAATGTTTCATCTTCTTCAGGTGACTACACAGACTTTTACTCCTCCAAAAACCATGCATTTAATGTTGGATGTATGTTCAGAGGAAAAGAAAATGCTTTAATGCCAAACTGGTAAGTTTATTTTGGTTTCTTAAATGAATGTATATAGGGTTTAATGGTATGTCAGCACAATACTGGCTATATAGTGCCCAGAGGTCTTGAAAAATTGTGAACTGCTGTCTTGACATTGATTCTGTCTGAAGCACTTGTCAGTTTTACATGTGCTGCCTTCTCCATCCTAATCGTCTTCTTGGTAAGTTAACTCCAATATATGCACATTTTGTCGTTTATTATGGAAATGGCAATATATCCTTAAAATCTGAAATAATCCTTTATTTTCTTGAAATGTGGATAGAAAATGCAGATAACAGTTTCAGTCACTAAGTACATGAACATTGTACTGCTGAGAGAGGGGTTTGTTGTTACAACCAAACTTGCTACTCGGAAATTTTGCAGTGCATTAAGAACAAAGCTTGTTTTATCAACATATACTATATCAGGGGTCACACTACCAGGTGAAGTGGGCGACTAAGTTGCTGAAAAAATGTAAACTTTGCCCCATCATTTTTTATTTTTAAGATTTACACTGAGTGCCTGTAGTTCATGACTTTTGAGATGCTCCCTCAACCTAGCCAAGTTGGGTGAAGCCCCATGCGAAGTTGCCTTAGCATGTGTTCTGTCCAAAAGGATAAGTCACTTCCTAAAATTCTAGTCTAGCTTGACCCCTGCTATATATTTGAAAAGGGATTATTTCACCTTTTCTTTCCTCAGTTGCTTTGAAAATTGTTGGTGAAGATCCATATTTGTCCAGGAAATCAAAACTGGTATACCCCAAACCTGGTTGAGGCATGGAACTTTGTAATATCCTGGGTAGAGGTTACACTGTACAAATCCCTAAAGCAGTTTCACACCTGTTGCAATGTAAACCTTAAGTGCAAGATAAGAATCATATCCATGTACGAGTTTCAGTTAGAACAATTATTTATCAAGTCTGAATATGAATTTCATGCTGGACTTGGTTTCAGTGGCATTTTTTCAGCAGTCTAAACACAGCCTAGACCCTTCCATCATAACCCTGTTGGCCATGCTTGGAAGCATGGTGTGTGTGCTTAACAGAATAGTTTGACACGCTTGCCAGTGACATAGTGGCATCTATAAATTTGCAGCTTGCAGAAAGATATACTTTTCTGTCCATGTCTTTCTTCCTGAAAGATCACCTCAGAGCCATTCTTAAATCACAGCTGCTTTCTTCCAGCCTTTTCTTTCATGGCTAGTTAAAAGAGATCAGGAAACAGGCTTCCAAAGAGACAAACCTCATACAAGCCAAGACCTCATTTCAGAGAACAGGATGGACCTCCTATGACACGTCAAATGGAGAAAACGTACTTACCGTAATGACAGTAAGTCTTGGGACACTATACAAATTGTGACGTCCATAATTATTTTCAATAATAATTTTGTTATGGCCTGGAAAAGTTAAAACACAAAATTATAGCAATTTCTTTCATGTACTGTAAGTATTGGGACACCATAGACATTTGTTTTGCTACTGATCGATCGGCATATTTCATTGATCATAATGTCTTTTTTTTTTATGACTTCGTGGTTCTTAAGGGACTATCATTATGAATTATTAGATGGAAATTTTATAAATTAATATAATTTGTTTGAAAAGTCAATAAATATATTTAATTTTCCTCTGTTATCATTGCTACCTAATTCAGATATTCAGATATGTATAATTTCATAGGATGATGACATGCATTGAGCATTAGCAGCATGTTGTATCCATATTAATAGTAACTTCTCCCTTTTTTGCTCTAGTTTACTATTGTCAGTTTATGCATTATTGCAGTAAAATTGTAGAAAGTCATCAGTAATTACATTTTCTGCCTTGAAAGTGTAAAAACCTAACTCATTAAAATGTGATACCAGTATTAAAACAACGGAAATAGTGTTTGGTTGAACGCTTGCATTTAATGGTCTTGTTTACATCATGGCATCACTGCATGTACATTGAAGATTTTAACTTGCGCTAAATGAAGTACATCTCTTGGTTTCAAATCATATGCACCACTGCACTAAACTTCAGTAATGTCTCTAAAATACAATAAAGAAGTCTCAGAAATAATGCTTTGAAAATAATTGTAATGTCATAATAATGCAATGGTAGTTTGCTTTGATGTAAGTGACCTTGAATAAGTACCTGTCTACTCAGCTACAGTAATCATGCTAATATTATGTAGTAGAACTACACCAGTGATGGCTACAAATTCAGTATATGATAAAGAATCTACAAAATCATGAAATTCAAGAAAAAAATTGAAAGTTGATGAACTGTGTGTATTGGTTCTTCATATATGAGAGAGAGAAGACTGGATTAACCCTTTTCATACTGAAGCCCATTCAGACAGGCAGTTGTATAGAACTGGAAATTCTTCAGTCAGTGGTTTATGCAGCATGAGAGAATGCAGTGACGTTGGTTAATCTGGTTTTACAGTACAATTTTTTGAAATTATTTTTCAATGTTGTATACCATTTTAAAAAGCATAAAATTTTCCTTAAGGTCATATATTTCTTGACTGAAAATTTTCAGACGTAAAACTTCATTTGAAAGTAAAAGTTATGTAAGCAAAAATAAATGCTTTACATTTTTTTGTAATAACTTACTTTCAATGCAATTTTCCTATCTGCAATATAAATTTCCCCCACAAAATTGTCTAAATTTTCATCAAAATCGGTATCAGCATCACGACCGCTTCAGTACTGTCCGCCATTTTGAATTACACACGTTAAAATTCAGTTTTTAAATCAAATTTTCTACTAACCAGTTCTCATCATCTCCGTTCATTTCGTCTTACTACGCAGAATCGAAATAAAACCCATTACGTCTTTCATAATCAACTGGGTATTTCAAAATATTACAACCCTCTCTGAACCAATCAGAAACTAAGTTATGCGTGACATCGCCAAAGTGCTGGTGCCCTTACATTATTAACAGTAAAAAACATATTGACTTTGAAGAATCACAGAATCTAGGTCAGCAGTTCATACCCTCACGCGCTAAATCACGTGATATACTAATGTTATAAGCGACAATTCTTCCCACGACCTAATGTACTGAGTCACATTGAAATACTGTATATGTACTTTCTGCAAGACGACAGCTATTAGACTATTATGCAGAGATCATAAACCTATACCATTATTTAAAAGAAAAATGATATATAATTCCGTAACAATGTGCACACACTCACACACACTCTCCTCTTCAGATGCAACACAGCTGTAAACATGCTAAATCCTCACAATATGGCTGTTGGTGGTTTCTTTGTTGATTGGGCACTAATCTGGCCATTTAAATATTGGTGGGTTTTTTTGTTGTTGTTGATTAGGTACTCGTTTAACTATTGGTGTGTTTTTTATTGATGATTAGGTACTCATTTAACTATTGGTGTTTTTTTGTTGTTGATTAGATACTCGTTTAACTATTGGTGGTTTTTTGTTGTTGATTAGGTACTCATTTAACTATTGTTTTTTGTTGTTGTTGATTAGGTACTCGTTTAACTATTTATGTTTTTTTGTTGTTGATTAGGTATTCATTTAACTATTGGTGTGTTTTTTATTGTTGATTAGGTACTCATTTAACTATTGGTGTTTTTTTGTTGTTGATTAGGTACTCATGTAACTATTGGTGTGTTTTTTATTGTTGATTAGGTACTCATTTAACTATTGGTATTTTTTTGTTGTTGATTAGGTACTCATTTAACTATTGGTGTTTTTTTGTTGTTTATTAGGTACTCATTTAACTATTGGTGTGTTTTTTGTTGTTCTTGTTGATTAGGCACTCATTTAAGTCAATTGTGTTGTTGATACAATTAACAAACCTAAAGATCCAGTCTAAAATGTTGTCATCATAAATGCTACTTTTATCAATGACATATCCAGGAATTTTATAATTCACAAAAGAACATCTTTTTGGCACAACTAGAAAAAAATGATTCACAAAAAAAGCAATTGAAGCCATATTATATGCCTGACCAATAATTATCTGGTTGTATTTCAGGACCTACCTTCCTGTTGGCTACCATGGACGTGCTTCATCAGTGGTCGTATCTGGTACACCTATCAGAAGACCAAATGGACAGACTTGCCCTGATGAAAGTGCGTATCTATTTATTTCATACCTATTTAATCTGACATGGTTGATCTGGTGTTCAATACAAATGTTCAATCCATATTTCCATATCGCACACCCAAAATGGAACTCTTTAGGTGTTTTCTCTCATGTCCGTGCTTCAGTATTATTAGCTGCACTGAATCAAATCCCAGTCTGCATAGAATTCCATAGATGAACTATATTTGTAAAGCAGAGAAGATGGGGTATGCAAATAAATACAAAAACAGCAATGTTCTTATTTTGTTCTCAGTTGGGAGAAAGAACTTGTTTGCAATGGTGTATGAATATGTCTTTGTCTGATGAAATCTGCATATTCATTCATTCATTCAATCCTCTCTGCACCAGACGGTGCTTGTGGTGACATTGAGGTTGGCGCCACTGCTGCCAGTCAGCTGCCGCCTTTGGTGCTGTTTCCCAATGAGGACACTGCTTTTGAGATCTTCCCCTTTTTCTGTTGCCATGTTTCCTTAGACCTGCCTCTTTTTCTCTTGCCCTGTAGTGTCCATCGAAGGGCTACCCTGGTTAGTGTAGTAGGTGGCATTCTGCACACACATGCCCCAGTCATCTGCATATACCTGCAACCAAATTCAACTAGTTTTTTCTGCTAACTTGGAACAAAGAATGTTTGTAGTTTTGTGTATTTATTGTTTTTTCATCAAGTAAATCATTGGTATGTTATAATCAAGAAACATATTGGTATGATGACTGCAAGTTAAAATTTGTTTACAGAAAAAACTATTTGCCAAATTAGTGAGAGTACTAAATGTGCAAAAGTATATGTTAGATTAATAGCATATTGTGAATGTTGCTTTTTAGAAAGAAGAAGCCAATTTGATTTAGGGTTTTAAAAAAAGCCAAATGTCAAGGTAACTGGCTGGGGAAAAAATGGTTTCTGTGCATAAAATTCAGTTCTTGGCCATGTATCTTCACCAAACTTTCAGGATGACATACACATTGGGTAAGTATGAAGCCAATTGATTTTAGTCCAAGATCAAGGCCACTGTGACTAAATGAAGAAAATGTCTTTTGCATAATAACTTCAATTTGTTATATAATTGTTTACTTATTTATTATGGATGAAAAAGAGTGCCTAGGGGGTGATCAGGTGTAAAGATTTGGAGGACATGGAGCCAAAAATTGTGGGAAACTATCAATCCTGTGCTCAGAGTGCAACTCGGTTTATTTAGGGGTCCGAAGGTCAAGGTTATTTTGACTAAAAGATAAACGTATTATGCACAATAACTTTTATTTTTGATTAAGTTCCTTGACCAAAGTTTGTGGATGGCTTGCACATAGTGTATGAAAGTAACCTATAGCTTTAAAGATCTGTAGGTTAAAGGTCAAGGTCATGGTAAGTCTAATAAGAATGCATATCTTGACCAAATGTCAAAACATAAATGTCTTAATGATTTTATTAACTTGGGTACAAATCAAGAGCACATGATAGAAAATGTAAAGAAGAAAAGATGAAATCTTCAGTGAACACACTGCTGCATTTATTTTCAGAGTAGTGTATTTGGGAGGGAAAAGTAGTCTCAAATATCCAAAATAAATTCTAAAGGGGAGCGGTTACATGAGCATTGAGAAATCAAATCTTAGCATGAGAGGCTTGCAACAGGAGAGGCTGATAATCACAGGCACTCAGGTCGTGGATTTATTAATTTGCTCAGCTAAATTAACCATGTCCTGAACAGAGAACATGACATTTTTTAGTGGACAAGGAAACTGTAGAAAAACATGCTATAGTGTGACTCTGCAAAAACTGATTCAAAGCATATAATGCTGAAAAAGTGAATATTTATTGCAGAAAATAAAAGATACACAATGCATGTGCCTGTGATAAAGATATATGTTTGAATTTCTAGAATAAACAAGATACAGGTAAGAGTATTTGTTACTTTTTTTTCTTCTAAATAACCTCACTTTCTCACTAGGTAAGGAGTGTAACTCAACTGTACCAAAAGTAGATCACTGTGACCTAATTTTCATGTCTTAGTTCCTTCTGTATTTTCAGTTATTCATTCTTTCCACCTTCAATATCTTTAACTATATACTCATAAAAAAAAAATTGGGGGGGGGGGGGGGTATGTCTTTCAGGAGAGTAACTGGACTGTATCAAAAGTAGGTCAATGTAACCTAATTTTCACTCTCGAGTAATATTAATATTTTTAGCTATTTGTTGCACCATCAATATCTTTGATCCTTTTACAAGTAGCGTTATCACACCTCATATTTATGCATCTCCAGGAGAGTTACTCTATTATACCACAACTATATCTTTGTCACCTAATTTTCACACATGAATGACTTTTGTATGTTTAAGTTAGTTGGGTTTTTTCCCATCAATTTCTTGGATCATATTATATCTCAACTCAGTAAACTTTTTGTGCTGATACATCTTGAGGTAACTCAACCATGCCCAGAGTAGGTCACTGTGACCTAAATTTGATACTTTACATTTTCAGCTGTTCCAGGGCTTGAAAATAGTGTCTGCGAGCGGCAGGTCCAGGACCTGTAACCCTCTGAGGGATCCAGGTCCGACATACATAAAAACAGGTCCAAGTTGGACCTAAGGAACATCAGATTCAATACAAAAGCTCAGTTACAAATGTTCTTTGCTTGTTGCATGAGCATGAATTGGGCCAACCTTTAAGTTGTATATACCATGGCAAAGGTCACTTGATCTACACTGTATCACCGAAATCAGGAAACTTCAAAAAGATCAAACACAATCATTTTCCTGTCTCCCATCATATTCGACCCATGGACAATTTTTTTTCTTCAAGTGTTCTTGAAATGTTTGCCATATTTTGCATCCTTGTTTGGCTTATACCATTTTGTTGGAGGGCCATTTTCCTCATTTTTGCTTCCTTCTGCTTTTCTGACTGGTACTCGTATCTAGAGGCAAGAATAGCACAGACTCATACTCTGTTCTATACACGGTGTCCCAACAAAACATAGGTACACTTTGAGTGACATTGATTTGAATGGACCTTTACAGATATCTCTGTCAACATTTCACAATCATTGAAGTAACAACATTGAGACTGCACATGAATACTTTTAATTTTCATTCTTAGAAAACTGGAGGTCCGATGGACTTTTGACAGATTAAGCAATTAGGTCAGATGGTGAAAATTCCAGGTCCTGGACCTTGGACCACTGCTATTTTCAGGCCCTGTGTTCATTCATTACACTTTCCATATATTTGATCTAAATACTCCTAGTCTTATCAGACAGTGTGTGCATGCATCTCCATGAGTGTAACCGTACCCCACCAAAATTCAGCCGCTCTAGCATTCACTTTTCATAAATTCTTCATACTGCTACTACACTCTTGTGTCTCTGCCATGTCCTATATTTCCTTTTCTCACATGGTGGTTCAGTCTTTAGTTTGGACTCGCAAGCAGGGGGCTTCCAGGTTCAGATACTGTCCAGACCAATGCGGGGGTGGGGGTGGGGGTAATATAGCTGTGCAATGCACCTAACTCCCAAGTCATTTTATTGTCAGCTACTCTAAACAAACTCCTGTTGGCTTTGGGATTCATGTTTTCTAGTAAATGCCTTGTTTTAGTGGTAAATATAATAACATAAATACTACAACTGAAGCAAATTATCCTATTATGTGTTGTTTAAGCAATAAACTTTTTACTTTTACATTGCCTGCACAAAGTGCAGGAGATCTTGTGCTATATACCTAGTGAAGTAGTCATCTGTTGATCAGTGTTGTCATTAACAAATGTATGCCTGTTATGTTTGTCATTAGCAAATGTGTGCTTGTTATGTTTGTCATTAGCAAATGTATGCCTGTTATGTTTGTCACTAGCAAATGTATGCCTGTTATGTTTGGCATTAGCAAATGTATGCCTGTTATGTTTGGCATTAGCAAATGTATGCCTGTTATGTTTGGCATTAGCAAATGTATGCCTGTTATGTTTGGCATTAGCAAATGTATGCCTGTTATGTTTGGCATTAGCAAATGTATGCCTGTTATGTTTGGCATTAGCAAATGTATGCCTGTTATGTTTGGCATTAGCAAATGTATGCCTGTTATGTTTGGCATTAGCAAATGTATACCTGTTATGTTTGGCATTAGCAAATGTATGCCTGTTATGTTTGGCATTAGCATATGTATGCCTGTTATGTTTGGCATTAGCAAATGTATGCCTGTTATGTTTGGCATTAGCAAATGTATGCCTGTTATGTTTGGCATTAGCAAATGTATGCCTGTTATGTTTGGCATTAGCAAATGTATGCCTGTTATGTTTGTCAGTATCTCAAATATTATTGCCTCTTGTGTCAATTTATGCATGCAGCCTGAGGAGTAGTAACTAAAAGTAGGTCACTGACCTAGTTTTCATGCTTCATTGATCATGTGCACTTTCTGTGTTTAGGTCAGTTTTTCAGACACTACTGCTTGTACAGTCATGTACCTTGACATGTATATACATCCTGGGGGTTCATGATCACCATACCAATACACCTCACATTTACCTACTTTCAATACTGCAGTGATCATGTGCACCTTTTATGTTTACTGTTACATTGATGGTCATAATGCTTGATATTTGCATGCATCCTTAGGAGTATTAGACTTTGATGTCGAAACTTAGTCACTGTGACCTACTTTTTGCAATTCAGTGACTAAGTATACCTTTGATTTTCAGATGAATTTATTTTTTACCCTGTTGCTTGTACAGTTAGCAAACTGGATAGCAGCATGGATCATAACAAATACACCATCACCATATCAAGGAAAAATGTTACTGTGCCAAATGTTAACCACCTGGTTTGTCTTCATTATCAGTCTGTATTGATCATCTTGAATATTGACAAATACAAAGGGAGCCCCATGTGGCTGAGTGGTCTACAGATCACTGACATTTCACCTCTGGGTTCAAGTCTCAGGCTCGGCCAATGTGAGTATGTGAGAAAGCTTGCCAGTAGCTTCCTGTGGATCGGTGGTTTTTGCCTGGGTTTTGCTGGGTTCTTCCTCCACCAGATATATTGGCTGCCATGTATAGTAGCCTATCATGTGCTGAAAAATGTCGTTAAACCCATAACCAACCAACCAACCAACAAATACAAGCTCTTGTGTCTAAAGAAATATGTACAAGTGAGCTTTGCTGTCTACTGACAACATCATTTTTTTTTTTTTTTATTGTATCTTTCCGATAAGCATGGTGAGAATGTACATTTATTGACTTTCATTATTAGAATTTTTCAAAACGTTAAATGAAATTTATTGTTGCAGTTCAACAGAAACTGGATAGTTGTGTGTACAATTCACATAAAAGGGGTTGGGCCATAAACATACACCAAAAGAAGAATATTCACTTGTAACTGTACGCAGATTATATAAACATGATTGATCTATTGAAGGTCAGCCACCAGTGTTCACAACATGCAAGCTGTTTGACTTCGAGTTAGAGATGGCTTTCTTCACTGGACCTGCTACCAAACTGGGGGAGCCGATTCCAATAGACAAGACAGAGGACTACATATTTGGGATGGTGCTTATGAATGACTGGAGTGGTGAGTTCGTAGAATATTAGTAGCTATTTTCAAAATGGTCTTTTGTAACTAAATGACTATTTAAAGATTTTTAACATAGTTGTTGTTGGATAGTGATTGATTATCTTTTTTCACCATTTAAATCCATGTGAAAAAGATTTTCAGATATATTGCACACTGATTATACATTATGATTATCATCTGTGACCAGTCCTTTCATCCGGGCCACCATGGTCATGGAAAATCCTAGACACAAATTTTTGTCATGGAAAGTAATGAAGGAGTCATGGGAAAAAAAATTGTCATGGAAAGTAATGGGAAAGTCATGGAAAATGGCCAAAAAATGAAAATCTCCCTTTCCTTGCTTGTCAGCCTGTAATGTTGAAGTGGGTGGATCGGAGGGCTGAGGGGAGGAGGAGGCCATCTTGACAAAAAAGCTGATTATGTGGTTATCTTTCCTAGCATGTTGATCGATATTATCATTATTTCGTGTGTACAGATCCAACTTCCTGACCTGTTCGTCATAAACATTAAAGAATTTAGTCATGGAAAAGCAGAAATATGTCATGGATAAAAAAAAATCAGATTTGTGTAGGAAAATAGGAAGGCTAATTTCAAATAATAGTATGCAAATATAGAATAAGGATTCATCTTTTGAGACCATCTAGAGTGTTTTCCAAGTTTTACAATATTCTGCGAGGTGAAATCTTATTTACCATATATATTTGCTTAATAGTAGAGTCAAACTGCAAACAACATAGACCCTGATCTGCCATCGCATAATGCCCCGGCAGATCAAGGCCCATGTTGTTTGTTCTACTGATTACTCCTAACAAACTGCAAAGGCCCAGAAAGGACTTTAAAGCATAGAAATTTAGTGGCAGCATAAAATACAGGCAAATAGATTCTCAAATCCATTGATGAAATGCATTTGCCTTTCATTTTGTTTTCATTTATCATCGATTGTTTAGCGTTTTGCATTTGCATTCTCTATTTCCTTCATATTGCATTCATAATTTAATTTGCATTCATTCTGCATTCTGTTTGCATTCATTCTGCATTCTGTTTGCATTCATTCTGCATTCAGTTTGCATTCAAATCTGCAGTCCATTTTCATTTCACTGGTAAAATTACCCGTTTCAGGGTCTGTATAAAGACACATGCTCTTAAAAGGACACCTAATAAAGGATACCTGCTAATAAAGAACACCTTGTCTTAAAAGACATGTATTAATGGCTTTTCTTAATTTTGTTTGCATATTTAACCTTAATATATAGGAAACCTATCTATAGTGGACAAAATTTGTCTTCCTTTCAGTGTCTTAATATATAGACTGGCTTGACAGTTTTCAGATTAGTTATTCTTTTGTTTTCTTCAGCTAGAGACATACAAAAATGGGAGTATGTTCCCCTCGGCCCATTCCTAGGGAAGAACCTTGGTACAACAGTGTCACCCTGGGTTGTTACCATGGATGCATTGCAGCCATTCAAAGTGCCTAATGCAGCACAAGAACCCAAGCCATTTCCTTACCTGTTCCATGAAGACCCTTACAGCTTTGATATCCATCTGGAGGTAGCTTTGATGGGTAAGTATATATTAAAAGTCGATTAAATTAGACAGTGTTAAATATAAATCAGCTGTTTTCTTACTATTTAAAATATGAAGAAGCTTCAGGCTTTTGTTAAAATTGTGTCCACAGTTCTGGTTGCCCTACAAAGGACAGAATACCATTTTGTGATGGATTCCCTACAAAGGACAGAATACCATTTTGTTATACAGCTCACTTCAGAGTTAGGATTTGTCATCAAAATTATTTTATTTCTTTTTCTCTTGTCCACATTTACTACATACAGACTTTCAAATGGTTTAATGTTACCAAATCTGCATTTTAATTTGCATTCCATTCATGTTTGCATTTCATCTGTCTTGTCATTTTTCGTTGATGGTCTCAGAAATGTTTTCCTTTTTGCTCATTTGGCATGAAATGGAAATGCATTTACCAGAGTCGGGTTTTATGGTTTTGAGTTTTAAGGGGAGAGAACTATAACTTTATCATTTTGTCTTATTAAATGTGTGCTTTTAATGAAATAAGCAAATGCATAAAATGCACAAAGACAGAATTTAATTTACGATAAATAAAAATATAAAACTAAGGTGCAATTAGTGTGAAAATATAGTTAATTCAGAACTATCTCGGCAATTTCAGCGAGACAAAAATATGCCTCAGATGTATGTTAGCACAGTAATTTACATAAATATCATACATTTTGTTTGCCAGAAATTTCTCCACAAAAAAAAGAAACCCAATCTATTCAGACCACCTCAGCTATTTCTACAATTGGATTGACTGTAGGATGAACCGAGAGGTTGCAAATGAAAAATAGTTCGATCATTAGTAACTTCTCTGTCAACTCATGTTTTCATAAATAGCCGAAGTGATCCGAATAACAGCTGCTGACATACATTTGAGGTATGATCCGTAGGATTTACCTCAAATGAATATAGTTTGAGAATTTTTCAGCATATTTAATTTCTTATTCCATTTCATTCAAATAAAACTTTTACAGATGCAACCACCAGTGTTGATGTCATTACATCAATGGCAGTTGTATTTTATGTCTGCCTCCACAAGAATAAACTCTTGGCTTGTAAGGGGTGAAAAATTGTCGGTCAGTGTAAAGAATCATATTCTGGGATATCACACAAAAATTGATTTTGAGGTTGAAATTTAGAAACAGCTGGAAAATAATCAATTTTCAAATTCATTCATGAAATGCATTTGCGCTTTGTTCCATTTTCATTTATAATTTATCATTATGCATTTGTACTCTCCCTTTTCTTCAAAATGCATTCATTTTGTTTGCGTTAATTCTGCATTCCATATGTATTTATTCTGCATTGAATTTTCATTTCATTAATAAAATTACCCTTTACAGGGTCTGTACACTTAAATCTAAATCATATTTTATATCAGAAAAGGCCCACAGAAGTAAGAAACTTTCCATTGCATTGTAGATTTATAAAGTTAACTTAAAACTTTATACCCTGACACAATAATAGAGATGCCAGCCATTCTGAACTTAGCAGAATTATTCCCAATTTTAACTTAAGATTATGCAATGATGATCTCCTCTGTCTGATATCAAAGTGCTTGAATTACAAAAGCATTTGACTATTGACCAGTCAAAAATCATGTCAGCTAGGTGCTCTGATTAACCTGAGTGCTCAAATCACAAAAGCATTTGAATATTGACCAGTCAAAAATCATGTCAGCTTGGTGCTCTGATTAACCTGAGTGCTCGAATCACAAAAGCATTTGAATATTGACCAGTCAAAAATCATGTCAGCTTGGTGCTCTGATTAACCTGAGAAAGTTTGAGAAAATCTTGAAATGAAAGACAACAGATAAAGAGTATACCTTCATGGAAAAATTTGAGCTACATAATTTTAAAATGGATAAGCAACACACCAACTTTGGATGAACAGCATTCCTTAGCAGTCTTTTTTCAATGGACTTCAGCATGGCACATGGCAGGAAAGAAGACTGTAGGAAGCAAATTGAATTCAACCCAAACTCACTCTGTGTCACAGGATGAAGCCGGGTTGGGACTGGATTAGTGAAGACACCGAAAGCAACTGCGTTAATAAGATGTTTATTTATAAACGCAATTTAAAGAGGAACAAATCTGACACCATTATAACAAAAAGATAAGGAAAATTATAAAGTTCCTAACATGGAACTATCAACAACAAGTAACTCAACGAGAAAAATCAAAGATGAATTTAACGAATGGAATTTTAAACAAACGTGAATAGCATCCTATCACCAATCGACAAATAAGAGTATATGATTTACACCCCAATATAAACAAGGTCTTATTAAGTACCAAGGGTGACCAAAGCATGTGATTTATGCACTTATCAATATGATACTCATCAATTTATCAATTCAACAAGCGATATTGGAATATGTATGAATTTATGAATATATCGTTCATATAACGAAAATGAAATGGGAATGCATGAAATTATGAATCTATCACACATATAGCGACATTGAAATGGGAATGAATGTAATTTTGCACAAATAGCAATATTGAGATAACAATAAAATGGAACACGCAATAAATATAACTATCGTGGCGCCCGTTTGACGACCAAGATGTATCTACGGTTCCACCCGCTCTAGTCCATGGTCAAGGAACCACCACGCATGGTCCACCCCTCCCAGCCTGTTGAAGGATCCCTCGAGAGCCTTCACATTAACACAGACCCGTTGGTCGAGAAGCCTTGGTCCCCCACATCGAGGAAACCAGTACACTCTTCCGAAACAACGTCACCAGACACAGCGTACACATCACATGAAACCACACAGAGTTCTGTGACTTCTCATCACCAAACCATACATAAGGAACAGCTAAAAGTATAACAACTAAACCGTGTAGTACATATGACACGGTTAGTACTTTTGTATTGATATATGTTGCGCATGCGCGCACATGAATTACGTCTCGTTACACATTACATTAATCATTCAATGCATGCCGCGTATAATGAAATAATACCCGTCTGTTCAGTTACAACAAATAGCTAACTTGAACCAGCCTATAGTATTTCTAATATCATGGCGTTGTATGACCTAGGTATTGACTCTCTGTAGAATTTGGAATAAATTCTAAAACATCTAATATATGAAACAATTATGTCATATAAAACGAATAGTGATAAAGAATACAATCTTAAATTTCACATACCTCTACAGCTGAAGTTTTGCTCCCGTAAAGAGGTAAGCTTTCTGACAAGACTCGTCGTAGTGTAATTTGTTTATAGAGAATTCGCTCTATATGTACTCTAGCTGTGACAGATATGCGCAGCAGCTAGGTACGTGAGTTTTCACTGCAGGCAATTTGCACGTGCAGCATGGGGTGAATCGCGCTCAGTATTTCAAAATAACTAGAGCCGAAAAAAATAAACAACCCCCGAGTAATGCTCTAGTCAGAAACGAAACCCGAATACATTTTTGACCACATATACATATTGATATAAACCATACAATTCTGTGACACTCTGAATCAGTAAGGTATTTCTGTTTTTATGTTCTGATTCAAATTTTTAAATCCTGACATTCCTGTTTGATGTTGGTAGGGGTTGGCATCTCGAAAATAGGGTTACTCATGTCCATCCATCCTTAACATCTTCTGATTAAGTTTTGCTTTTAGGACAGTTTTCAGGTATTGTGGTGCACCTAGGTGTGTTCCATGAATTTGTTTCTCTTTCAAATACATTCCCATACAACATTAATGTTTGGAATATAAGCTTGCTACCTCCCGAATCCAGCCCTTCCAAAAGACAAAAAAATGTCTTTCCCTTCCATATTATATATACAAAGGGCAATAACCCTTGCCTATTACCTCCCCTTGACGCCGCCAGGTGTTGCTAGTTTTAAGCTTTCACTGTTGATCAGTCAACATCATGCAGAGACCTCCCAAAAATCCATATCAAGATACTCCTGAATTTCAACCAACCATCATCAAATTTGGATATTTTGTGCATAATAACGTATCTACTGCAGGTGGTATACATTATTTTTAAATTTTTACTAATGTTTATGTGAATTTGTCACATTTGCATACTTCACTATTTCGGACCATGTGCTTCAATGGAATATCGTTGCATGTTGTGGTTTACATTTAGTCATGCTGTCATTGTGTTTTCGCTCATTCTGTTGGTAACAGTACCTGGTGTTGTTTTTTCAACATATTAACATGTTTTTGTGCTTCTTTATTAACATTCTTCATTGCTCTTGTCATTTCATATTTCAAAGATGGACAACTAAATGTCCTAAATGCAAGAAATTTAAAGGTAATGAGGACAACCATAACACATGCCTCGCTTGCACTAAGTGCACTTCTTCAGGCACATGCAATGTTTGCATGACTTGATCTGAAGATATGTGGTCTACTATTCTACACAAAACGCCAAAAAATAGACAGAGATAGACCAGTCCAGCATCAAACAGTCCGATATCTTGAGCATTCATCCTAGAACTGAATCAGTGGTGAGCTTAGTTGTGGGATGTTATTGGGGTCCACCCCCACACCGAAATTGATATGGAAGATGGCATTGTCCAGAGACAAGGGATCATTCTCTGGACAAACACAGAACCAGTCACGACCCCAAGCCAATGTCATGAGACAGCAGCCCACTTGGTTTAGGAGGCAACCTTACTGGGGGGAGGGGGGCAAGAAACAAGGTTTCTCGCACCCCAAGTCTTCTAACTTGCGCCATTGACTTACCACCCGCAGACAGTCTACAGGTAGGCACCAGACTCCTGCACTTCAGTTATCATTGGATTGCTCTATTTAGCAATCCAAGTCCTTTTGGAGGGGCTTCAGATTTCATGTATCCAACCCCCTCCCCTCTCATCCTCTCCACTAGTTACAGAAGTCCCGTCACAGCCAGTGGAGGCCAAAATCATGCAGCAGGAGATCCGGTCATTAATCAACAAGTGGGCAGTGGAGATTGTTCATAAACCGTGATCTCCAGGGTTCTATTCAAGGTTCTTCCTTGTTCAAAAAGCCAATGGCTAGCTCAGGCTGATTATCGACCTGAGCCAGCTAAATCAATATATATCCCCACCAAAGTTAAGATGGAGAAGGGACAAGTTTGCCATCAGTCTTGACCTGACCGATGCATACCTCCATGTCCCTATACATTCGGCATTGTGGAAATTCCTTCGACTTGCTTACAGCGGAACTTTTTATCAATTTCATGCTCTCCCATTTGGCCTAAGTATCAGTTAATGGTCTTTCACCAAGATTATGAACGACATCGTCACCCTGTTCCAGTCAATTTTACCAACAGCAATGGTGGCGTATCTGGACGACGTTCTCCAGAAACAGATGGTAAGTTCTATTCTCATCAAGGGCAGGGACAATCTCCTATCCCGATTATGTCATCTCGGTTTTCTAGTGATCTGGGTAAAGTCCGACCTCTGTCCATCCCAGCATTTTGTCCACTTCGGTGTGGAATTTATAACCAATCTCAATCTCGTACGACTACTGCACGTTCAAGTGATGTGTATCGTCGAACGTGTAGAGTCCAATTCCAACAGGAAGTGGCTCACGGTGAGAGATTTTTGCAACTTCTCAGATTATTCAATGTGCCAGTTGATCTGATTCCACTGGGCTGTCTTTTCATGCACCCTTTACAAATGCCATTGCTAGCTCAATGGCGCCCCTTTTCCAGTCCGCTCAATAAAAGATTAGAATCACAGGTGAGATTATATCATTCCTGAGTCAGTGGAGTAACAACAGTTGCTTACGACAGAAATTCCACTGGAAAAGCCCCAACTGGAAGTTATAGCATGTACAGATGCCAGAAGGTATGGCTGGGGAGCTGGGCTTCGAGACTGCCAGCGGCACGTGGGGACCAGAGGATATATCTCTCTACATCAACCTTCTTGAAATGAAGGCTATAATCAATGCCTTAATTTCTGGCAAGACGAACTCAGCGGCAAAGTTGTCTTAATCATGTCAGACAACTCGGTGGTGGTGACCTACCTCAAGCAAGGGGGAACCAGATCACCAAACCTGTGCTTTCTGGTTTGGCAATTCCTGTGTTCATGCTTCCAACTCAACACCACTGTACAAATCAGACACCTTCCTGGCAGACTCAATGTTTTGGCTAATTCTCTATGAAGAAAGGGTCAGACCATTCGTACTGAATGGTTCCTTCATTAGTGCTATGTTATTCCCATTCAACAGTAACTTCTCCCTTTTGTGCTCTAGTTTACTATTATCAGTTTATGCATTATTGCATTAAAATTGTCGAAAGTCACCTGTAATTGCCCTGAAACTGGAAATACCTAACTACTTAAAATGTGATACCAGTATGGCAACAAAAAAAATAGTGTTTATTTCATCTCTCGCATTTATTGTGTGCATGTTACATCATGGCATCACCACATGTGCAATGAAGATTTTACTTGTGCTGAATGAAGTACGTACATTGGATTTGAATTATACGCACCACTGCACTAAACTTAAAAAATATCTCTAAAATACGATAAAGAAGTTTCAGAAATAATGCTTTTAAAATAAAAACTCTGTGGTAGTTTGCTTTTATGTAAGTGACCTTAAATAAGTACCGGTTACTCAGCTATGATAATGGTGCTAATATAACCGATTAGAAGACAATTACACATCAAAGTACCGGCATTACAGCCAGACACAATTTCCTCTTTACCCAAGCCAATTTCAGAGTTTAAATAATTAACTTGCCTGGATTGCTGTCAGAAAACAAAAGACAAATCCACTAATTATAAACAAAGGAGATGCCAAAACAACCGGCTTGCCAAAATCAAAAGTGGAATGAATAATATGTGGAAAATTACGATTTTGTGAAGCCAAAACACAAAACTAAAATGGATCAATGATGATCTTAATCAACCTATATTCGGAATGTTAACATATATTACGATCCTTCTTTCATGAACATATGCCAGTTATGTGAATTTATGCTGGTTATATGCTTTATTTAATTAAACGTGTGCCTTTTTAGATAGATTACATCACTTTGAATGATTGCATATACCACTGAAAAACAGTAAGTCTTGAGCGTTTGAATCCAAATGAATGAAACAGCAATGCACATCTAGCTGTAATGTAATCTGGAAAAATGCGATTTGGTAAAAATGATGAATAAAGCAAAATCTGCATGGAATATTTTTGGGAATAAACAAGGATATAAATGACGCCAAGCACAATTTGCACCATGTAAGTACTGTACACTGTAGGACAGGTCTCACATAGACTCTAAGAGGCCCGTGTTTATGAAGTCTTTATTTACTTTTATTTTAAATCATGTTGGAGAAATTGGAAAATATGCATATGCAAAATAATGACATAAAAACAATCATAGTAGTTTATAATAGTATATTGACGTGTTAATTGAATGAACTGGTCACTGCTGTGTGACGTATGGCAATCTTAACAATTTTGTTTTTAAATATTTTTGTGTCTACAAGTGTTGGAACACCGGAAACTTTATATCTTTTATATGCATATAAGTCTTGGGACACGAAAAAAAAATTTGTTCGTATCCCAAAACTTACCATCATTACAGTAATATAGTTCTCTGCTACTTTGATAAATATTTCATGTATTGAATTTTAAGATGGTTGTCTACTTTCCAGGTGATGGGCTTTCACAACCAAAGACAATCAGCCGCAGCAATTTCAAGGTACTTAAACATGGTTATTTTCAATTTACTGACATGTGATGCTGTTCCAAAAGATACAGTTCTTAGCTTTACTATAGTTTTCTCCAAATTTTGGTTTCTTCTCTATCTCTTACTCAGTAGTGTTTTTTTTTATTTTTGTCAATTACCATGTTCTGGTATCATGGTTGTTGTTGTCACCGTTACCATCATCTGCATGGACTCTTACATTCAGGTCCATATCACTAAGTGTGTGTATTGTTGTGAAAACTGAAAGGGGAACTTTGCTCTTGCACCATAAGTAGGTCACTGTGACCTATTGTTATGCTCAGGAACCATGGTGTCAGTGGATAGCATGCTGGACTAGTGAGCAGAGGGTTGCTGGTTCAAATCCTACCATCAGATCAGCATGGGTCAGTTACTGTGGTGTGTCCTTGAGCAAGGCACTTTACTCCAATTGCTTTGGCACTAAATAACCTACATGTTTTGCTGTGCAGTAAAACACCAAACCTAAACCCGTTTTATGTTCAACTCAAACAATTTTGTTTTGAGTTTGATCTGTATGTTCCCAACATCATTCTCTTCATTGAGACAACTTGATATGTGCATTCATCCAAAGAGGTGCAACACCACCTATCAAATATGAGTAAATGGGAAGTTTCAGGTTTTGGTTCAGTTATTTTTATGTATAAGGAGAACTTGTATCATCAAGATCTCGGATAGATTCGAAAATGAATGAGATCCACACATTTTAATGAGGTAATCTTGTCTCTGATTGGCTGAGCTTATTACCACTCAGGAAGCTGAAATTCTGATATGATTTTGAGCAAAATTGGAACAAGGGCTTATATCATCAACATCTTGGATAATATTAGATTGAAAGGGATTCACATATTAGTAAGGTGATCTTGCATCTGATTGACAGAGCTTGTTGCCACTCTTGAAGCCATATTTTTAATCTGATTGGCTGAGCTTGTTGCCACTCTTGAAGCCATATTTTTAATCTGATTGGCTGAGCTTGTTGCCACTCTTGAAGCCATATTTTTAATCTGATTGGCTGAGCTTGTTACCTGTCAAGATCTAGACTATATTTCTCATCCAGTTTCTATGCGACTTCGTAAATTGGTTTATATCATCAGGAGCTTGGATGACTTCAATTATAGGCAAGAGACTATGCATCTTAATTCTGCCATTATCTTTTAAACAAATTTGTATCAGGATATAGTAAAATAGGTAAAATTAACATGATATAAAGTTTGGGAGATAATTTATAAAGGTTGTGTTCTTACAATAATACATTAGCCTGCTTAGTGAAATGGTCAACTGTTAAGGTATGCACCCAGGTAAGCAATATCAAGCCCACTTTGGCCTCTTGTTTATTATTGTATCAGATTTCTACCCTAGGATGCCTTACATTTCTTACTCTGATTTGGGGTTTTGGGATCTTAGAATGTATGCACTGGGACTTGGTTTTAGTTTAATTTTTAGGGCAAGATCTTATATTATCATTATTTTCATCACATCACAAAATCATGATGTTTATTCTATTTTATGGCTGGTACATAGTAATGTATTGTCCATTAACTGTTGCTTGACTGGCCATAAAACTCAGTTCTCTCCAAATTTTGTATGTCTAGATAATTATGGCCCCACTAGATCTTAAAGTTATTTTTGGACATATTCCTGTACAAATTTTCTATAATTTTGGGGTTGATGTTAAATTTTACCCTATACTTCAATAGTTCACAAACACAGGTCCCCGCTCTATGGGGAAAAAGTCGGAAGAATTAACAGGTTTGTTCCTGACCTGGAAAAGCTTTTGAATTTTGCAAATATTGATCAAAGTCGAGGCAAAAACTGGGAATTTTAAGTCGCCACTTGATAAACAAAAAATATATAATTAAGTTGTAACTGAACAGATCAGGAGTTCAGTTTATCGAGTTCTTACCGGACTGTTTGGTGATTGCAGAACTCGTCAGTCAGTTGATTGCTGTATGGATCTTTTGGATGCTTGCCCTAAAAATATTTGTATAGTTGATCCAAGTACTCAGGCGATTGGATTTATCAAGTAGACTCATTACCTCTTACTCCGTGCCATATCTATATAATTTGTGTGTGTGTGTGTAAGTTATGAAGACCAGTCTAGCATCACAAAGTGTCAATAACTTACAAGTGCTACAGGAATAAAGGTACCATATGATCATATGGCATCATTAGTTTCACATCAAAGTTCAGTTCTCTTTTAAAGAATAGGAATCTTTGCAGTATATTTACCAAGTAGACACAAGTCAACAAACTAAAATACCAAACACTGTTAAAACTATATTTCATTACAATGCAAAAAGCATGAAATAGGCTGTCATAAAAAACATAATTTGGTTCATTAGAACTAAAGTAGTGGAGAGAGTCATTTACCGTTTCACACTAGACCACGTGACTCCAAGCATATCTTGGCAAACAAATCTCAGGCTGTGTGTTGAATTTAAGTAATTCAAAGCACAAAATGTGTGTATCGAGCGTTACCAATATGTATTGTCAACTATCAAAATAGCTAGTAAAAAAAGAAATTATAATTAAAGAAGGAACACATATCTGTCACTATGAAAATGGAGGAGCTGTCTGCTTGCTTGTCAGCTCTTCAACAAAGCACATATGTTGGAGAATCCAATTACTTACATGGTCCATGCTAGGGGGTGATCCAGGCAAAATAGTTGCCTTAGAGTGAGTTATTTCACCTAAACAGGCCCAAAAAGCAAAGTTCACTTCGCCTTGTATTGATTTCAAGACATTGCCTCCACCCCCTTTTGTTTCAATAAAATTTTATTCAAAGTTAAACATCGACCTTTTGTACATTTTCCCTTTAAAGAGGAATGTGGAAATATAGAAAAAGAAGTTTTATGTTCAGTTGTCAATTTTGGTGCTAATTTGATGATCATAAATACCAGAAATGACATTGCTTTTCTACAGAATTCCAACTGAAAATTCACACATGATCCATGAAAAACAACTGAAAAATGTAATTGGTGCAACCCAATCTGAAGCAAATTATGACTCGGTAGATGTATCCAGGTCCATTGCCAACAATAATCATTGTGTTCAATATTTCATCATGCAGACATATGAAAAGAGGCCTTTTGGTATCAAAATGGTTGCTGATTTTCGACTGTAACATATTTTTGAGGTTGCCGTTTTATGTTATACAACAACTGTAGTGAAGCAATATAAGGAAAGTATTATTAATTTTATAAACTTCTAATAGTATTTTATTTTATCAGCATTTTAATCATCTGATGTGAAAATATGTTGTTGTAGTTGTAGGTTTAACACCATTTATCAGCACATAATAAGCAATACATGGTGGCCAGTATATCTGGTGGAGGAAGAGCCCAGGAAAACCTTGGGAAGAACCACCAACCCACAGGAAGGTACTGGCAAGCTTTCTCACATACCCATGTTGGCCAAGTCCAAGACTCGAACCCACTCGGACAGAGGTGAGATGTGAGTGATCTGGAAAGATGAGCGCCTTAGACCACTCCGCCACCCAGCGCTCCAGTGAAAATATGTAGAAGCAGTAGTTTCAAGTGACTATTTTGAACTTTGTACGCCCACTTCTCCCTATTTTCACCAAATTCGACCTATTCTGGCTAGAGAGAGGTAATTTCTCCCAAAGTCACACTTGGACTCGGGGTTATTATGAATAAATGCACTTAAAAGTTATGCCGAGCAGAATGGAATGAGGTAAAAGATCTGGCAAGCAAGATTAACTTTTGATTGGAATATTTCCAAATAAAAATTCTGGGGCTGCCAGGCAACCCCAATTAATATAGCAGAATCATCCCTGTACTTAGAAATGTACAAACTACTGGGGCAATTTTCAATGCAGAATCCCATGCTCTGGGTGTCCTTGACAATGACTGCATTAAATGTACAGTCCATAGTTAGATTGCATTGAAAGTTCATGTTAGGGCACCAACTAGACATAAGTGGAATTTTTTTAAACAAAGATGCAGTCCTTCTTTTCATACAGAGGTATATAATTTTTGATGGCTTTTTGTCCAAATTTAAAACAACCCTTGCCTTAAAGACTTTCTCCATACCAGCATATGCAGTTATCCAGAGTAAAGTTAACATTTTTATTATGTAAATTAAACTGAGTTACATGCAAATTTATAAGAATTTCAATAGTTATACTTGTTTCTAGTGATACATCCTGTGTTTTGGTAGATGGTCATATGATTAATTCAGATGTTATGGGAGAATCTCAAAATAGAACGAGCTTTTGATTGTAAAAATGCTCATTTTCTAAACCAAAATATTTTTTTATTCCATTCAGTAAGTTCATAAGTGATCCCTGAAATTTTACCCAGGAAAAAACCTTGAAATGCTTGTTTCAAAAAGCATGGGAACCCTGCAAGCAAGCAATTTGGAAAAACTACCACAGGTGTTACTCAGTAGCTTGAACAGCACAAGGACAAGATGTGATTGGCTGCACACAGGTTTAACCTGTTAAGACATGCAGGGGACTGTCCCTTATGAAAAAACCTGTACATGGCTCATAGGTCACTTATATGCATTACTTTTAAGAGACTTGCAAGTAACTATTCACTTTACTTGTAGGTCACTTACAAGTAACATCTAAGTGAAGGATTAGGATTTTATATTCAAATTATACATTTCATATGGAAATTAGGCATTTCACTTATAAATGAAGTATACTTCACTTATAAGTGAATGTGAGCCATTCACTTACTATACCTATAGGTCACTTATAAGTGACCTATAGGTGAATTAGGCATTTCACTTATAATTAAAGTATACTTAAGTCATTCACATGCTACACCTATACGTGAAATAAGAGCAAATTTCCAATAAATTCAAGCAAATTTCCACTAAATTCAATGAATTTGGGCTTTAAAAAGCCCCCCCCCTCCTCCCCATGGGAAATTGTGGCCTTATATAAAAACAAGTCACCATTTTGATAGAATGTATGCATGTGAAAGGCTACATGTAAGTTCTGACCTTATAAAAATCTCATACATATCCATTTAAATGATAGTTTATGAAATGATTCCGACACATTAGCCTGCTGGTTTCAATCACCACATTTTAAACATCTTGCTCAGTATCAAATTTTTTGCTGAAATAAAACAAAAAAGTGATAACCATAAACATAATTTATACCCCAAGTAATCAATAACATTTTTCTTTCAAACTTACATTTCTGGCAGAATCTGTCAACATCAAGTAGGCCCCTACAACCGAATTTGAAAGCAGATTTCGACTCATGGGCGGCAGTTTAGTTTTCTTTCAGAATCCGATGGTCATTCTAAATGAAGGCTGTCCCAAATTCAGTTTTCAGCATGTGAACCCTAGGATATTTGTGTAAACTGCATGATGCTGGAAAGCACAAAGAGTGAACAAAACAAAACTGCTATAGGAAACCAGTTGGTGTTACATAATTCCATGGATGCAGACCACCATGGTTTAAATTCTGGAAACAGGAGAGGAAGCTTGGTCAGGTCTAAATTATGATAGTGTTCACCCCAGGAAATCTTTTGGGCTCCAGATTTTTGCTGTTGAAACATCTTTTTGATGTCAAATAATTTTTCAATATCCAACAATCAGCTATTTTATTTGATTTCATTAGGATATAAACAGCTGAATGTTTGTGGCCAAATAATGTTTTAAACAAAATTATAGAAAATAATTTATTGTTGGATGCTGAAAAGTTCTTGTATATACAAGGTGTATCTGCAGTGTATGGTTGTGTATGCTCATTCTTGTCCCCATTTTGTAATTTACACACACACAAACGTTGTTTTATTCTAGCTTTGATACATAAGATCCATCAAAGTTGGAAGTTTTATTTCAATGTCTTTTTTTCTAAATCTTAAAATATTTTAAATAAAACATGATTAAATTCTTTTCTGTTGTTGTTTTGTTGTTGATACGGCTCATTGAAATTGATAAATCTGGTGGAAAGTTATGAATTTTGGAGAAAAAATTATATTAGCACCTTTGTTGAACTTGGATTGTATTTAGCAGTACTAAAAAAAAGTACTTGTGTTGTTGTGCCATAAAACACCAAACTAAACCCTATAATATCCGTCTCTAAATAACACACTTGTGTTTTTGTGCCATAAAACACCAAACTGAACCCTATAATATCCATCTCTAAATAACACACTTGTGTTTTTGTGCCATAAAACACCAAACTGAACCCTATAATATCCATCTCTAAATAACACACTTGTGTTTTTGTGCCATAAAACACCAAACTGAACCCTATAATATCCATCTCTAAATAACACACTTGTGTTTTTGTGCCATAAAACACCAAACTGAACCCTATAATATCCATCTCTAAATAACACACTTGTGTTTTTGTGCCATAAAACACCAAACTAAACCCTATAATATCCATCTCTAAATAATATACTTGTGTTTTTTTGGCCATAAAACACCAAACCGAACCCTATAAAATCCATCTCTAAATAACATACTTGTGTTTTTTTGGCCATAAAACACCAAATCGAACCCTATAATATCCAGCACTAAATAACATACATGTGTTGTTTTGCCATAAAATGCCAAACCAAGTTGTATAACATCCCTTTATTTTAGTGCAAAAACACCAAGCAAAACCCTATGACATCTTTATAATTTTGTGGGAGAAAAGGTTTTTCTTCAAAGTCTTTTTTCAGAAAAGGGTCCAAAAAAAAGGACATAGAATGATTCATCATAATGGTAATACTAAATACATGTATGTGAGTTCCTGGTGATATATATGTTTATATTATTATTTCAATGCATTATGTTATTAATATTGGCTGATTGTGGAGTTTAAGTCCATACAAATGTGGAACTCAGTTGGTAATCTTACCACATCATTATCCCTTTTTTAAAAAATATTTTCTTATAAAATCCCTGTTTTTTCCTATCTTTTTTTAGATCCACTGCCCCCATAAAGTTGCTATAATTTTTTTAAATATGGCAGGGAGACCTGAAACTAGGACATGGTTCATGTTTCGTATAAAGTTTGACTTAAGTACATGTTTGGGGATTTTTATAGAAAAATATATTTTTTAAATCCCTATTTTTTTATATGTTTTACTATAAAATCCCTGTTTTTTCCTATCTTTTTTTTAGATCCACTGCCCCCATAAAGTTCATATAATTTGTTTAAATATGGCAGGGAGACCTGAAACTAGGACATGGTTCATGTTTCGTATAAAGTTTGACTTAAGTGCATGTTTGGCGATTTTTATCCTACGGTCATGAATGTTGATACTGTACATGGATGTATTTGGGGAAGTATTACACTACTGTATTCAAAAATTGTTACTGTGACCTAATTTTCATGCTTGAAATTTTTTTCACTTTTTATCATAGCAACTATTGTCCTACATTCATCAAATTTCACACTTCATGCAGTCCTCAGAGGGTTGGTCCTTATTGCAAGCCACGGGAGAAAATCTGCAATGCTCCTTCATAACCCGTAGCTGCCTATGTGGAGATTTCCTTGTTTCACATGAATACGCATAAACCTGCTTAACCAATCACAGTGAGTCCAATATGACATTTCACGCTGTTTGAATGAGCCAATCAAAGTTTTTCTTTCAAACACAATGGATACAACAGGCACTTTCATTTATGTGTTGAAGATACATAGTTTTGTTGATGACTTATTTTTGTTGACGCAAACTCGTGAAAAACAAGGAAATCATACCACAGGCAGGCATGGGTAATAAACATAGCAGTTGTCTCCTTTGGTTTGCAATGATAAGGGTTGGTTTTGAGTGAGAGTAAACCTCAAAGAGTTGGTTTGGAAGATGAGTACTGTGTTTTGGCATGTATAACGCACACATTTTATACCTGTTTTTCCTATTTTCAGGAGGGGGTGCGTGTTTTACAATAGAACAAAAAAATAGTTTATTTTTTTCATAGGTACATCTGGCGAGAGGATCATGGCAATAAAGCTGCCTACACATGTCATGTCTGTTTGAAATTTTGAATTTGTTGCATTGTAACTACTTTGTTACTAACCTTATACCAAGAAAAATAAGCTAACAATCATGTAGCCACATGCAAATATTAGGCACTGACAGAAAAGAATAGATAAATAATGAAGAACTGTTTTATTTGAAACCAATCAAATGTCATGTAACAAATGACAATGTGTGCACTATCCAAAATGGCTGAAAGTTGTTTCACAATGAAAATGGAACAAAATCATCAAGATTTTGAAACGTAGGATATCACATGCATGTTATAAATTAGGACTAAGTTTTTCACCTCATGATGGGTCAGATATTGGGGACTGCATTATATACACCAAAATACGGTAGCCCAAAGAGCATTGGTTTGGAGGGGGAAGTGGCCCTCATAGGGTTGATTTGGAGGGGGAGTAACCCTTAGAGGCTTGGTTTGTAGGGGCAGTAACCCTCAGAGGGTTGGTTTAGAGGAGAGAGTATCCGTCAGAGGGTTGGATTGGAGGGGGAATAGCCCTCACAGAGTTGGTTTGAAGGGAGAGTAACCCTCATAGGGTTGATTTGGAGGGGGAGTAGTCTCTGTATCATCCTTATTAAATTTGTTCATATATAAAGGTCGCTTCAAATAGCTGAACTGTGCTGTCTTACCACAGCTCTTATACCAAGTGAACTTTGATGAAAAATGTGTCATGCATACTCTTATGCAGACAAGATTTTGCTGTCTTCCAACAGCTATATTTCTAATATACAACATTTATTGACCAGTGGGGAGTAACAGATAATAATAATAATAATAATAATAACAGGCTTATAATAGCCAAGATGAGCCCACAAGAGCTCTCATCAGATCAATAATAAAAGATCTTAACCATGTCAGATATATAAAAAAAATTGA
Organism: Margaritifera margaritifera; assembly: GCA_029931535.1. Taxonomy (NCBI): domain Eukaryota; kingdom Metazoa; phylum Mollusca; class Bivalvia; order Unionida; family Margaritiferidae; genus Margaritifera; species Margaritifera margaritifera. The sequence continues at coordinate 1,952,742 of JAQPZY010001434.1, read as the reverse complement.
TTTACAATATACTTGGGTATAAATAGGGAGATTTTAGTTTGAATGAAGTCATTTTTGCACCGACTGTTCACATGTGCACATTATTAATTTTTAATTTGTATAATGTATCTATAATTTTATAAGGGACCAGGAAAATCCCAGTTTCCACATAATAAATGGGGGATTTTTTTAATAATAAAATTATATGTTTGTGTTCATGCTTTATATTAATGTTGAGTGCTCATGCATCTTTGCTTCTATTTCAGTATATGTACTGGACTATGAATTTAATGGGCAGTACTCATGCATCTTTGCTTCTATTTCAGTATATGTACTGGACTATGAATTTAATGGGCAGTACTCATGCATCTTTGTTTCTATTTCAGTATATGTACTGGACTATGAATTTAATGGGCAGTACTCATGCATCTTTGCTTCTATTTCAGTATATGTACTGGACTATGAATTTAATGGGCAGTACTCATGCATCTTTGTTTCTATTTCAGTATATGTACTGGACTATGAATTTAATGGGCAGTGCTCGTGCATCTTTGTTTCTATTTCAGTATATGTACTGGACTATGAATTTAATGGGTAGTACTCATGCATCTTTGCTTCTATTTCATTATATGTACTGGACTATGAATTTAATGTTCAGTACTCGTGCATTTTTGTTTCTGTTTCAGTATATGTACTGGACTATGAATTTAATGTTCAGTACTCATGCATCTTTATTTCTATTTCAGTATATGTACTGGACTATGAATTTAACGTTCACTACTCATGCATTTTTGTTTCTATTTCAGTATATGTACTGGACTATGAATTTAATGTTCAGTACTCATGCATTTTTGTTTCTATTCCAGTATAAGTACTGGACTATGAATTTAATGTTCAGTACTCATGCATATTTGTTTCTATTTCAGTATATGTACTGGACTATGAAACAGCAGCTTGCCCATCACACTATAACAGGGTGTAACATTAACCCTGGAGACTTGATGGCATCAGGGACAATCAGTGGGGAAGTGAGTATAAATATCGGCCACAAAATATATGTTGATTGTATGTAGAGTAGAATGCCAGTGATCCAGACTGCTTGCTTGTACAGACTCGCACTATGTCCCCCTCCAAAATGAAAAATCCCCAATTGATTAAAAAAAACTGACTATCTGAAGGACCGTTTTTTCAAACAGAATCATCATCTAAAGTTGGGTCTGGATATTAGACATTTTACTGTTATTATAGTCTACGTAACCTTTTAAAAAAATTCATTATAAATTCCATATATGTCTCTGTAAAATGATTGCAATACATGTGTTTGTAATATAATCAGTCATTCATTTATGTACATGAGAAACCACTCTTGTAAATAATACTCAGATTTAGCGAATTTCTGGCTTGAAGAAGATACTGATTTGATTCTGAATGAAAATATCATGTGACTTTATTCTTGCTTTTAATGAAATATTGCCTATAATGCAAGTTGTACATTCAGAATTTAGACTTAACTGAAGATTTACTAACGAAGGATTGCATTTTCTAATTAAGATTGATTATGAAATATATTTGTATTCATAGACTGAGGACTCGTATGGCAGCATGTTGGAACTGAGCTGGAAGGGAACAAAGCCACTAGATCTAGGCAGTGGTATTACTCGCAAGTTTCTACAAGATGGAGATGAGGTTATCATGACAGGTAAATATGCTTCTTTGTGGAAAGCTGTATTGTTCTTATTTTGAAAACAAGTTTGGTCTGCTCAGGTACCAGAATGCAGAAGTCTTGCTGTATTGCACATGAATCTAACGTACAGTGTAACATCTTACAGTTGATTAATTTAGGCACAGTGTTTAAATTAAAGTACAGTGTAACATCTTACAGTCGATTAATTTAGGCACAGTGTTTAAATTAAAGTACAGTGTAACATCTTACAGTTGATTAATTTAGGCACAGTGTTTAAATTAAAGTACAGTGTAACATCTTACAGTTGATTAATTTAGGCACAGTGTTTAAATTAAAGTACAGTGTAACTTCTTACAGTTGATTAGTTTAGGACAGTGTTTAAATTAAAGTACAGTGTAACATCTTACAAATGATTAATTTAGGCACAGTGTTTAAATTAAAGTACAGTGTGACATCTTACAGTTGATTAGTTTAGGCACAGTGTTTAAATTAAAGTACAGTGTAACATCTTACAGTTGATTAGTTTAGGCACGGTGTTTAAATTAAAGTACAGTGTAACATCTTACAGTTGATTAGTTTAGGCACAGTGTTTAAATTAAAGTACAGTGTAACATCTTACAGTTGATTAGTTTAGGCACAGTGTTTAAATTAAAGTACAGTGTAACATCTTACAGTTGATTAGTTTAGGACAGTGTTTAAATTAAAGTACAGTGTAACATCTTACAGTTGATTAGTTTAGGACAGTGTTTAAATTAAAGTACAGTGTAACATCTTACAGTTGATTAGTTTAGGCACAGTGTTTAAATTAAAGTACAGTGTAACATCTTACAGTTGATTAGTTTAGGACAGTGTTTAAATTAAAGTCGTCTCATTCTACACAAAACTTTTTGAATAAAGGTTCATCAGTCTTAAAAAAAAAGAATTATCAAAAACTTCTGACTCAATATATCAGTAACACCCAGTAGTAATCTTTTTGATGTATCACCATTGTGGTGTATTTTGTTGGCTTTGGCAATGATGTTGTCAAAAAATGCAGATCACTGATATCATATAGGTTTGAGATAAACTCCCCACACTGCCCAGGTGAACTAATTTCCAATTCACTGCAGTACAGGACATTGATATGGCTAACATGTTTACCATAATCAGCTGTGTCCTTGGCTGTACTACTTTTCAATCAAGACATGTTTGTTAGATATAAATAGCAAGTCTTCAGGCAATGGTCAGTGGAAAAAACAATAGAATTTTGTGCAAGCTGAAACTTTGACCTTGGAATTTGGCTCGACTTCTAAGACATAGTATAACCATCATGATATCATTGTGACAATATCATATAAAAGTGGTGATATCACAATGCAACTTTAGGTTCATAATAACATCACCAACACCCATCACACAGGTGGTTGTAAATAAAGAAATGATAAAATCTGCACATGGAGCATCAATGTTTTTCCTTTGACTGCAATACCATGAATACCACAAATGTCAGTATGAACAGGTGGCAGTGGGGGTGGGGGGAGCCATTGGTCTAAGGTGCTTGCCTTTACAGATCAGTCACACATCTCACCTCTGTCTGCCTGAGTTTGAGTCGCAGCTCAACCAACATGAGTATGTGAGAAAGCTTGCCATTTGCTTCTCATGGGTCAGTGATGCTGCCAGGCCACGGGATCGCAGGTTTCTTGCAAAAAATTATTAAGAGTCATGCAACTTTTGAAACTCAAAGGGGAGAAGATCACACAAATTCCCAAGATTTCTTGTACCCAATGCACGATTTTAAATTTTTTTGTTTTTTAATTAGGTTGACCAGATCATCATCTTTTTTGCCTTTTCTCCATGATCTCAATTAATCCTATATCTATGGAGAGTATTGTTCAATAAAAGCATCTTTATGATGGAGATCTGTTGGAGTATTGCAGAAACTATGGAGGTATTCTGATTGCATTGTTTCCTGGAGCTGTATAGTAAATTGATCGAACAATCAGCCATTAGGGAAATATCTAAAGTGCAATAGCTGTGTGTCATGTTGAAACAAAAGACAACTGATTTCTTTAGGAAAGTCAACAAGACGGAAAGATCATCTGTTAAGGATAAACTAGGCAGGATGAAATATCTGATGGTTTGCTGCTAACCAAACTTAGCGCAGAAAGTACAGAATACAGAAATAACTGGCATGATATTTACTACGGTTTAAGCCTAGCAGAAAATCTGATACATTGACAGAAATATCCAAGGAACAACATGTGTGAATTGTGGAAAATTGTGTTTTGAATATATATCCAGAAAAACCAGTTCCCGAATCTATTCAGACTGGCCATAACTGCAGCGGTTCTGTCCTTATAAAAAGCTGATTGTGACAGGGTATTCAGTTCCCAAAGCAAATTCACACTTCTCCAAGGAATAGGCTAACCACAGACCTTTGAAACTCAATCACTATAGTAAGAAACTGTAAGTATATCTGAGAAAAAACAAAACAAAACAAAATCCTATACAGATATATAATTCGGATTTTATATATATATATATATATATATATATATATATATATATATATATATATATATATATATATATATATATATATATATATACATACATATGGAAAGGATGTTCTTTCCATTTTTTCTGAGATATTCTGATATTTACTTACTACAGTGGTAGAGTTTCAAAGGCCTGTGGGCTAACATCTGAAACAGTAAATAAACTGATGACTATACAGATGGGTGTGTGGTCCAATAAATGATTTTCAGTTTGGAAAAGGCTTTTTTTTATGGGGATTGATTAAGAAACAAATAAGAATATTTACCAGCTGAGCAAGAATTAGGTATGCAGATACCTTATACATTTATTGTCAAAGAAGTGATGCAAAATCATTAAATGCTTGTATTAAATTAGGTGTTTCTACACCTTATACACCTTATGATAATAATGTTTTCACCCATCAGCTACCATTAGGCATAGTTTACCCCCCACCCCCCGAGGTAGGTGAAAGGGGACCTGCCCTTCTTAAGAAAATTTCTGGCAGCATCTCTGATGGGTCGGTGGTTCTTCGCGGGGTCTTCCTCTACCAAATATACTGGCTGCCATGTATCATGTACAGAAAATGGCATTAAACCCCACAAAACCAATAAACATTAGGGTCCAAGTCCTACCTTACACATGCAACAGCTGGTAGTCGGGCTAAGGTAAACAACTCATCGCAGCTAATCATGGATCCTCAAAACAAGTATATTATTTATCTGAAAACTTTCTCGCAGGATAACAGGATACAAAATTTAATGGAATAATTTTGAAGCAATTAACATACACTACATAACTATGCTGCTATATGTAAATAGGTCATTTTATTACGAAACAAGGTAATATCATTCAGGGTTGGATTTTAGGGTGCACAGAATTAAAACCAGAGGAGTTTTTGCAGTGGACATAAGTTCTTGTCCATTTGTTGGACAATTTCGCTTTATCATATAGGTGTTAGGATGGTCATAAGATGATGAAGAATGTCATCCTTTTGTCTTGACAGACCTTAGGAAGAAATGAATTTGTAAGTTTGTTGAAATGAATACTTGCCATATATATTCGTTTATAAGTTGGGTCCAATGGCAAACAACATAGACTATCATCAAATACATAAAGAAAATGTATGTCGGTGAATTAATTTTTCAGTATGACACAATTATTGAGATCATGTCGGTTTTCTGCAACTGAAAGCCTGTATTGCTGACTTAAAGCATGTCATACATAAATCACTAATAATTTTCCAAGGTCCCATATACCTTTCATTGACATCATGATTTCTGTCACAGGGCTGTAATAGTAAAATTGTATAAGCATTTTTGTGTTAATTATTTTATAAGAGACAGAAGTCATTTTACATCCAATCTCTCCCCGAGTTCATAGTGCCGCTGCTATACACTAAGACATGTTGTATCTATGATGTCATAACGTAATGATCACGTTATTTGGAGTGGTGCAGTAAGGGTTGATTTTGTTCTTAAAATTGGACTACCTTAGTAAATTAAGCCTAATTTACAACACAGTATTTTATGATTTTGTCACTGTCAAAATGTTTATTGTATTGCTGTGTTGGTATTTAACTGAATAAATTGTTGTGAAATTTTAGTTGTCTTGCCAAATATGCTAAAATAATATACAGAATAGATATGAAATACAGTATGCACTTTTCATAGTATATATATATATATTCAACAATGTAAGGATTTTGTTTTGATATTTTTCAGGCTATTGTGAAGGGGATGGCTACAGGGTGGGGTTTGGAACCTGCACAGGAAAAGTTATTCCAGCACCAGCATTGTAGTCTTTGTTAGTTCTGTGAATTTCATTTCTGTAATTTGAACATATGCAGATGAACAAGTTGTTTTCCACTTCATCATGCCACGGATACTATAGTTGTCACATTGCAGTATTAAATAATGATGCTAAAGTCTGTTTCAACATGTGCTATGTATATTTATCATGTTGCGATATTTAATAATAATGTTAAAGTCTTTTTCAACATGTGCTCTGTACATATTTCTTTGAAGTATATTTCTAGGAGTAAATTTTAAGATTAAGAATACATTTCTTTTAAAGTGGCATTTCTGTCAATTTTAGTTGGTTATAAATTAAAGACAGAAAAAAAACAAGGGCATTATGTTCTACAGTGTTTCGTGTAGATTTTTTGATTTTAGACCTGTCATATTACTACACCTTTATAAAATAGTGCTCCGCTTGGCATGTCAGACATTGTACATTAAGTGTCCATAATTATTCCGTGCAGTTGTTTGGTCATAATGTTTTCCCAATTGTTTAAACACTCTGTAGCCTCAAAGCAAGAGACTAAAGAGGTGTGAAAGCTTTTCTCTTGAACTTGTCAAAACCCTGTAACTGAACAATTGCCCCATGGCCTGTACTTGAGACATTACACCAGTCCCTCACACCATGGGTTTTTTCTGTGCCCATCGTAAATCAGATGTATGTTATGGCATTGCCCTTCCATCTGTCCGTTAACATTTGCTTATCTGGCCCATAGGTTTGTAACAGTTGGAGAGATTGTCATGGATACATCATGACTAGATGTTGTATCACACACATAACCATGCTATACATTCCACCCCCTGCCTCAAGATCAAGGTCGCATCAAGGAAAAAAATGGAATTCTGTGACTTGTATCCGTGTCCAGAATATAACTTTTAATGAAACTTGAACCAGTTATTTATTGTGACTAGACATGCCAGAGCCACATGCCATGCCTCATATATCTTGACTTGACAGTTTATCATGTATTCATTCATACCCTCTGCCCTCAAAGTGAAGGTCACAGCAAGGGATAATGTAAGTCATTGGCCTGTTGCCTTATCCAGACTGTCTCTATATAACTCCTACAGATATTTAGATGAAACTTTACCCAGATCCACACCTTATACAATAGTCAAGTCTCTAATTCAAACGTCAAGCCATTTTAGGGGAAAAATAACTTAATATCATGCACCATTTATAATGCTCTTAACTAGACTGTTTGACTTTGTGTCAGCATATATCAGACTTTTAGAACAAACTACCATATATACTTGTGTATAAGCCGTGTCCAAAAACAAACAACATAGATCCTGATCTGCCATCACATAAAATACTGGCAGATCAGGGTCTATGTTTTTTGTTCTGCTGATTACTCCTTACCAACTGCATAGACCCAGATCTGCCAGCGCATTATGCGACGGCAGATCTGGGTCTATGCAGTTTCCAGTTGGTATGAGCTTATACACGCGTGAAAGACGGTATGTGTAGCCTAGGCTCTAATTAAAAATAAAAAAGATGCTAGTAATAACTATCTTTTATTATCATCCTTCAAGAATTGTTTGAGGACCTGATCATATAAAAATTTACCATAGGTCTTGACTAGACATCCCTATCAATTAAGTGTTATGTATTTTCACGGTAGCAAGTCTGCTTGTTAATTAGTAACACATTTTTATAAAAACAAAACAAACAGTTGAGGGGCATAAAATGCTGTTGTTAGGTGAAATTCTATACCACATAATTGTGTAGTTTTCAGAAAGAAAGAATCATTTTTACAAATAAATTGTTTGAGAGAAAACTAATGAAGTATGGAAGGTTCAAACTTAAATTTAAACAGCACCAAATCCAAAATTGAACTTTAATTTTTGAGGGAAAAAATGGCCGGCAAGAGCCATCTATTTTGGGACTCCTGGTACAAAGACCAAACCTGGGCATTGATTTTACATGTAAAATGATCTTGGAATTTTTGAATCTCATTTTCATGTTTACTTAATCTTGCTGGTCAGCATTGACTTTCAGGCATATGCACTTGGTGGGTTATTTGGGTTACCAATTATGCCTCTAGTCTGTCCATGTTACAAGCACATTCTTGTTACTTGATAAGATCAATAAAGTACCACACATACTCACTTATAAGTTAAGTCAAATGCCAAACAACATAGACCCTGATCTACCATCTGCCGATCTGGATCTGTGCTGTTTGTTAGGACTATTCAGTAGAGCAAACAACTTAGTCTAGGATCTGCTGGCACATTATGCGACAGCAGATCAGGGTCTATGTTGTTTGTGCATTATGTGACAGCAGATCAGAGTCTATGTTGTTAGCAGTTGGATTTGACTTGTAAGTGGGTATATACGGTATGTATAAGTATTTTACAGCACAAATAATGAAATATTTGTAAACCTATTATTCAAAGTTCTAGGCTATGATAAAGGATGGAAGGCCATGGTCACAGTCCAAGGTATACACCGCATATGCTTGCTTATAAGTCATGTCCAACTGCAAGCAACACAGACCCTGATCTGCAATTGCATCATGTGCCATCAGATCGGAGTTTATTTTGTTTGTTCAACTAATTACTCCTAATAAATTGAATAGACCAAGATCTGCAAGCATTATTATGTGATGGCAGATCTGGGTTTGTGCAGTTTGCAGTTGGACTGGACTTATAAGTGAGTACATATGGTATTCATTTTTAGTGCTATCTGTAGCTGATATTGGTAGAAAATATTCCATGTAAACATATATAATTGCAGGTTCAGGTAATTTAGATGTTTGTATACTGTATGTTGATTCAACGTAAAATATTATGTTGTAATATTCATAGTGTAAATGTCAAGTAAAAAGCAAAATCTAACCACATTTGTCTGAGGTAGATGATGCAAAGTGGTCAAGAAATGTCAAGAGTTGTGATCCTAACAGGACAAAACTTTAGTTTTCAGCTGAGCTGTCGTATAGAAATAATAGCCAATGAATAGGAATCACTTTACCTTGTCTCGAGCTTAGTGCGACAATAGAAAGTGCATAAAAAATTTCATCCTAACAGAAATTGAAATAATGTAATTTTGCGAGTAGTGCTTCTTGTCTACATCAATAAATTGTAACAAAAATTATGGCCAGTTAAATTTTGTGTAACTTTTCTTCTTCTTCTGTGTCATCTCTTTGTTATGTCCCTCATTAAATCAAACCTTAGAAAGGGTTTGTCGACATTTTCGTCACCTTGACTGAAAAATTACAGTATAGATTGTACTATTGAAAACCTGTTTACCAGCCAACTAAGGAATGAAACGGCTTTTGACTGTTCAAGTGTGCTGGATGGTAATTGGAGGTAAAATGTGAGGTGAAAATGCTGGGAAACTGAACAAACTGGCTGGATACAAGAGTTGACTGTTGATGGAAGGGCAATGATTTTGGGAGATTGGCATGCATTTTTTTTTATCACATATCAGATATGCAATTCTGAGTGAAATTATCAGTGATCAGAAATTCGGGATTCAGATGTAGATTTTGTCCCCGTAAGAGTTTTGATTATTGAGCCTCAATCAAAAACAGTTCTCACACCTGCATGATTTCATTGCAGTTGCATTAGGGAAACCCTCCTTTGCATACTGTACTTGGTACTTGGTTACCTCTTCAGGGAAACCAGAACCCTTGTCCAAGCTTACAATTCCAACCTTCCATTATATAGATCATTCTAGAAATCTAGAAAAGAGACAACCCAGAACTAGTCCGACTACTTCGTCATAAGTTCATGTAGGATATACTTCATCTCTTCCTTGGACGCTTGTAGCGTTACGACATGCAAACTTCACTCTCGAAAAATTGCATTAGTTCCCGTGTTTTAATACATTTTTCAGCATATTATTCTAATTTTCCATGTTGTGGGTCATCTCTATAATAAAGGAAGGATACCCTGACAGCCGGATTTCTCAGGGGTCAGAATTTCATCACCACTTGAGTTGGTGGACCAATCGGGACCGGATTCTGACCGGAGTCCCAATGCATGCCCCCAACCCCACTCCTATCTGTTGGGGCCAGAAGGGCGAGTTCTTCAGAGTTCGTGGTCACGGGAAGAAGCTATCCTCCACATCAACAATTTGGAATTGAGGCAAGGTAGTCCTCACGGAATGTCCTCTGCACCAATCCGTAGCAGTGTCCATGTTCAGACTGGGGAAGACACTTGATGGACTTGTTCGCGACGAGAAGGAACAAGAAGCTCCCCTTATACCTCTCCCCAGTCCCAAATTAGAGGGTCTGGGCTGCGGACGCATTCAGTCTAAGGTGAGATCGTCTGTTCGCTTACGCCTTCCCACCGTTCAAAATGATTCCGCAGGTGCTCCACTGCTCAGCTAATTCTGATAGCCCCTCTGTGACCCCAACGATTGCGGTTCAGCGATCTTCTCGACCTGTTGGTGGACCAGCCCAGGACATTACCTCAGAGGAGTGACCTGCTGTCGCAGCACAGGGGGTCTCTTCTCCACAGCAGCCCCCAGATTCCCCACCTTAACGCTTGGATCATCGCAAGCGGTCTATCCGCCACGACAAAGTTTTCGAGCAAGGTTGCCAACTGCATCGTTCAGGTCAGGAGACGGTCCACGTCTAAGGTCTATGATGCATAGTGGAAATCTTTTGTGATTGGTACAGTAGGAACGCGTTAATCCTGGCTGTCTCTTTCTGAGTGTAGTGGTAGACTTTCTTCTCTTTGTGTTCAGAGAGAATGTTCGGTTTCTACTATTAAGGGCTATATGGCAACCTTGTCCAACAATCTCAAGTTCTCTAAGGGCCCGGCCATTGGTTCTGACTTTTCATCTTTCCGATCTTATGAGGTATTTTTAACTGCAGAGACCGGTATATCGCTCACTAATGTGTAGATAGAACCTCTCTTGCGTGTTGTGGGCTTTGTCAAAACCCCCTTATAAACCGTTGGGTAAAGCTTTTTTCGAAAATGTTACCCTTAAAACTGTTTTCCTGCTGTCCTTAGCGTCTGCGAGAAGAAGGAGCTAGAGACATGCCTTGTCTATAGAAAAGGGTTGTTTACAGTTCAACGGCAGTTATGAATCCGTTTATTTCCTTTGTCAACCTGATTTTTTTTTTTGTTGGGGGGGCTGGGGCGAAAAACCAACCTCCGTTCGGTAGCTCCACTCCCTATACAGATCCAACGTCTCAGTTGTATCTGTTCTGTGGATGATCAAAATAAACTTCTCTGCCTAGTTAGCTTGTTACGGTTCTTTTCGCCGCATGAAAAGGGAGAAGAAAAGGTAGGAAGCATCTCTTCCTATCGATTACGGGCTCCGCTGTTATCTCGGCATCCACCATTTTCTGGTGGATTGTCGTCACTACTAAGAGGCTTATCAGTTCCTCAGTGAGAGGGACCTTTCGTTTATGAGAATTAAAGCCCATGAAGTCAGTGCTATTGCTACTTCATGGGCCTATTTTAATCATTTGTCTTGGAGGATGTTATAAGAGTCGCATTTTGGCCGTCGCACGCTCCTTTAAGCACCGGGTGACCAAATGGTCTAAGGCGAGCATTGCAGATCACTGATATCTCACCTCTCCGCGTGGGTTCGAGTTTCGGCTCAGCCAACGTGGGTCTGTGAGAAAGCTTGCCAGTAGCTTCCCGTGGGTCGGTGGTTACAAGCCTCTCGTGTGTATTTCCAATTGAGTGACAATAAAAATTACACAACGATGTGAAATGAAATGAGTTCAGAGCTCGAGAGGATTGGAAGCATCAATTATTTCTTAAAGAAGGTTAGCAACGATGTAGTTACAATACGTTGTTTTCACAGACGTCACGATTGTGTACACAAATATCCACAGTGCAACGCGCGCGCACCTTGTGCCGCCATTTTGTTTCCCTAACAAGCCTTTGTCAACATCACATACATTAAAGAAAATTATTAAGTATTTCACAAGGAGTGAATGTGAGGTCTGTAGGCAGCTTTAGTGTTGTGATCCTTTCGTCACAATCAACCTGGAGAAAAAGAACTTTCATACTGGAGTCGGCTTGTCCATCCATCCATCACACTTTTGTTTGCTCAGTATCTCCTCAACCCTTTGAGATATCTTCATGGAACTTGGTAGGCTTTTGTATCGTGTTTAGGCATTGTGTCCTGTAAAAAAAAATGGATTAGCTTTTAATAGTTATCCTTATTTTTATTATTACAAATTGTGCCCACACATCCATCAGTCATACTCTGTTCTGGGTAATATCTCCTGAACCGTCTGCGATATTTCCATGCAATTTGGTATGCATTTGTACCATGACAAGAGTTTGTGCCCCATGTAAGATTTGGCGTTGACAGGTTAGTACTTATAGCGTTATGTCCTCATGTTTGAAAATTGTATTTACATTTATCTCCTTAATTATTGGAGGTATCTTCGTGAAATTTGTTATTCTCTTGTACCATGACTAGACAATGTGGCTCGTAAAAAGGAATGGGCCCTATCTGGTGAACGTATTAAGTTATCTCCATTTAGGAATTTTTTTTAAAAAAAAATATTTAAAAAAACAACAATTGTATCTGTCTTCATCACACTATTGAAAGTGAATATCTTCCAAACTGTTTGAGATATCTTCATGAACCCTGATATGCAGCTGTATCGTGTCGAGTTTATGTTACATATACGTATGGGCTTTGTGGTAGTATTACTATTAAAGCAGGGTTATTCTGCACTTGCTTTCTGTCAAATCTATTTAGTCAAGTTGTTGTAATTATGATATTCTCGTTATTAAGTCTGTAAAATATCCACATTTAGATATAAACAAGATTTTTAAAATATGGGAATGACACCGATTGGCTGAATCTAGTCTCATGACCACAAACCTGACAACTAAGAGGTTTTCTTCGTACAGAAAGCTACTTCCTCCCATTTACCCACGGAAACCCATTTAATGCTAGCAAGTTGTAGGCAGGCTTTATAAGGATGGTGTAGCGAACTGGATCGTCAAGCTCTACTTTCTTACCACAGTTTTTGTTCATAAAGGCCACGTGAGCCAGGCTAAGCAAATCGTCATCTGTCATTAGTCCATTAACGTTTACCACATTTTTGACATCCTCTCCAAAACTTCTCAGCCAACTTTATCAAACCTTGTTGAAATGCTTCTTGTGGGGTCTTCTATTAAAGTGGTGCTTTTGATTGTTTCCTTAGCAAATACTTGTTTCCATAGCAACTAAAAAAACTATTTTTGACATCTCAACATGAACAAAACCGTTGGGTCGTTTATTTTACCAAACATTGTAGATCAGAAATACTCCTTTGCAAATGTCATAATTGTGTTATTTGTAAACTCCCTTGCAACCATTTGTTTTCCAAAGCAACCAGGCCTCTCCATCATAAAACGTAACTCAGCATATCCAGTAAGGGGTTGTCCATAAAGGACGTCCGCAGATAATACCTGTTTTCCTAACCCCCCCCCCCCCCCGGGCTGCGGATGTCCCCATCTAGCATTATACACTGCTCTATGGTCTGGCAGTGTAATAGCTGGTGCATCTTACTTGGCTATTTGTATACTCGCTTAGGTCCGCAGGGCCGATATGTGGGCCATGTAATCAACCTCAGTCACTGGGTGCCAGACCTATGTATTAATGCCAACCCATTCATACATATTCTGTGGCACGAATCTTACAAATTGAAATTAACAAATAATTTATACTTAGGGAGACGTCCGCAAAACATACTGGAATACACTCAGTAGGCCTAAAGCAGCTGTTCAACACAGAATATCATAACAAAAAATACTAGCTTGCGGACGTCCGCAAGGTCCTTTACACCCCCTCCCCCCTTGTCCACAGTTGTCCGCATTTGAACAAACCCCCCTCCCCCCATCTTTGCGGACGTCCTTTATGGATGATCCCTAATAGATGTTACTCCAGATTTTGAATCTTACTCGAAATGTACATTGCAGCCTTCTGGTTGGTCAGAAATTGTTAGAATTTTTTTTTTTGTCGAGTAACGTTTTATTACTGGGAAACCGGTAGAAAATGTATTTTTGACATCCACAAAACCACTGGGGACATTTTTATCAAACTTTATGGACATTTTTAATAGGACATGTTCTTTCCAATTGTTTTATGTGGATTCCATAGCAACCATTTGGCTCCCATATGAATCAAACGTAAAAAATATTTTTGACATCTCCCAAACCACTGGTCAATTTGTTTTCGTCCTGGTATGTAATACAGGTGGATATAGCTATTGTTGTATGTTTGTCTGAAACATTTTAGTTTCCGGAGCATAACTATTTTATCTATATGAAATTTGGTACACATTGGACTGGTGACCCAGATGTGTTTTTTGCTCTCTAAAATTTTAGTTTCAATATTTATTATGGTTTTTTTACTGTCACTGACAGGCCAAAATATCTCTATGAAATCTGGTACACTCGTGTGACTTTTGCTATTTACGATTCTTCAGTCTCATAATTTGTATGTTTTTGTCAATTTGTCTCTCCTCCCATTCATCCGTTATCCACACTTTTTGTTGGCCAAAACTCCAAAACCACGTAAGATATCTCTATGAAGTGTGGTACACATATTAGACTAGTGATGCAGGATGTAGATGTGCATTTTTCTATTCACACTTCAGTTTCAATATTTTTAACATGTTTGTCTGTCTGTCTATTAATCGACCATCCATCATTGAGCGAAACTCGTGATGCCTATCACTTCCCTGTATACTTTGTACATACGGAACTTCATATATATGAACTCTTAGACAACTCTTTGCCCGATTTGAGACATTCTGGCAGGGCAAGAGATGTAGATGACACGGTCGTCTTATTCCCCACCTCACACCACACCACCCCCGCCACGGGTATGTAATTATGTAATACTGGTGGGGATATGGCTATTACAATTCTTGTTGTCTGTAAACATTTTAATTTCAAGAGCATTTAAAAACATTAAACATTTTAATTTCAAGAGCATTTAAAAACATTAAACATTTTATTCACATCCCAAGCAAGTTGAGGTGTCTTTTGATATTTAAAATTGTCCACATTCAGTATTTTGTATTACCATGGAAACAAAGAGTAGCATAAGTATTATATAAATTGAGAGTGCTACAACATAAGGTACTAGCATGAGCGGTATAATATTGAGTGCTGGACAAGATGGTGCTTTCAAAAGAATTCTTTACACGAGTGGGGAGAAAGAGATACGTCATCTCTTAATGACTCTTGTGTCAAACTGTTGTAGGATTGTGCCTTAGGACATGTTCAGCCGAATGTGTCTTTTTAGTGGCTTCCCTAGCAACCGATGGAAAATGGAGGGGGAGGGGTATGAACAACATCTTAGGGAAAATTTGTAGCAAATTTTGTGGCAATATTCCTGAAGACATGATCTTCCAAATTGGTGTTTTAGTGGCTTCCCTAAAAGAAAAAAATTTCCGAAGCAACCACTTAAATTTTGTTTTCGGTGGCATCCATATCAACAGTGGCTGCGAAAAGAACCAGGTGGAAATTGTAATTCTGACACGGCTATTTTGAATAAACTGTCTAGGAATATTTCATATGACATGTTCTACCAGTGTAATACTGATAATCTTGTGTATGCCTCCCTAGCAGCTGTTTGGAAGTATCTTGTAACCAAACTGTCTGGTCAATTGCAGTAATATTTGATTTAGAACAGTGGTTCCCAACCTGTGGGCCGCGGACCCCTGGGGAGCCGCTGGGTTATTCCAAGGGGTCCGCGAATTCACATAGCTTCGCAGCAAGTATTGCTCCTCTAGCCAGCTCTTGCTTTCCTCTGTTATCCCCGCCGCTGCGAGCAAGGCATGCTCGAATTTAGCGCGGCAAGCTGCTAAATGTTCATCCCCGCCACAGAGTAAAAGTACAACTATTAGCATGTGGGGGTCCGTACAATTTATTTAGGTTAAAAAGGAGTCCTCGTACTCAGAAAGGTTAGGAACCACTGATTTAGAACTTACATTAGCCAGGTGAGAGATAATTCTCACTGGCCTCTTGTTTAAATTTCATCATGGGTGTCAAACGATTTACGTTGGTGGCATTTATATTCATTCATTGTATTTTAATGTGCATTTTGTCATATATTTTTGTTCCCACTGGAGGAGCAGGTTTCCTTTGTTACTGCTAAAATTAAATAAAGTTTAAATATTTCTCGCACTTTCAGGGCTAATTTATCTTTTATTTTAGAACTGCAGGTATCGAATAACTTGAACAGCAGATCTAACATTTTAGCGATATAATTTTGAACGAGCCAGTTAAAGACAGGTACTCGTACCTTGATCTGAAAGGCTTTATTGAAGGTTCGAAATAGTTCGTCGTGTAACGTTCTTAAATTAAAAACCCTTTTCCATTATGAACCACATAATACCTCCACAATACAAACATGATGTGTAGAGGAACTTACAAAGGATATTCTGTAATTTGTACCACAAAGGTTGATATATGAAATCAATTTCGAACTTTCTTAAAAAAAACAGCTTTAAAAAAAACATATGATATGCCTTCAGGTTATCCACTCTATTCGAAAAAACGATTTAAAACTTTTTTCTAGTTTCTAAAAGATGTTTTGTGGTCAGATTTTAGTCAGCACCTATAAACACTGAAATACAGAAGATTCGGGGTCATCCTAGAGTTGTACCAGCAAGCAACTATTCTTGAATCCAACCCGGCAAAAAATGTTATATTTCAATAGGTAATTTGTGTAGTGGGGATAAAGAGGCTCAATCATCATTATTTTTCTTATCTTATTCTGCGCTTGCTCTCGAATGTGTGCTAACGCGTTATCGTGTCAAAAGTCTTTATCCTTCCACTTCTTACAGTGGTCTTATCTTTGCATCAGGTGTTTTTATTTTTGTTAGTATTATAGATCCTGGTTGTATAGTGCAAAGCAAATATAAGCAAACTCCTCAAAAGGCATACAAAACAAATATAAAGTCAGTTTGGTAAAATACCAAAAATACAAAGTCAAATTTTAATATAAACATAACTCTTTTAAAAAGTCCAAGACTCCGCGTGAATCTCATCAAAAGATGCATCCCAAGTCAAAAATATTGCTGCCATTCGTCATCTTTTAACAAATGTAGGAAAGCGCATCGAGCCTTTTCAATATCCCGATCTCGCAGGGAGTGGACATCTTATGCGCCCGCCATAATGCTATGGTGTTGGTTATCTGGCCGTCTGTTACCAAGTCGGTTGCCGTACAATAACTTTAGTTATTCACCATATATGGTTGCCAAATTGTGTGCATGTCTTGCAATTGAGGTATAAAAAAAAGAACCCTACTGATTTCGGGGTCAAAAGTTCAAAGATCAAGGTCAGTGTGACTGAAAGAATGAAAAGGGTGTT
Source organism: Margaritifera margaritifera (assembly GCA_029931535.1). Classification (NCBI taxonomy): domain Eukaryota; kingdom Metazoa; phylum Mollusca; class Bivalvia; order Unionida; family Margaritiferidae; genus Margaritifera; species Margaritifera margaritifera. The sequence goes on along the minus strand of JAQPZY010001434.1, from coordinate 1,935,471 downwards.
CGCAATAATTCGAGTTCTCAACCATCTAGTTACCAAACTTTGGAGATAGCTTGCACTTATGGCAAGGAACAACCCTATCGATTTCAGGGTCAAAAGGTCGAAGGACAAGGTCACTGAAAGAAAGAAGAAAAATGGTTTTCGTACAAAAACTCGACTATAGTTATCAAACTTTGTGAATGACTTACGCTTGGGGTAAGGAAAAACCCTTTTGATTTCGAGGTCAAAGATCAAGGTCACTCTGACTGAAAGAAGAAAAAAGTTTCCGCACAATAACCCGAGTTCTCCATCTTGTACGGTGAATAAACATTAGGGATGGCTTGCATTTTGGAGTAAGGAAGAACCCTATAGAGTCCAAAGACCAAGGTCACTGTGACTGAAAGAAGCAACATGGTTCTACGCAATAACATTAATTCTACCTGATATACATCAACCTAGCTTTGTGAATGGTTCACACTTGGTGTAAGGAAGAAGGCTATTGCTATTGATTTTTGGGTGAAAAGGTCAAAGGTCAAGACCCCCTGAAACAAGAAAAATGGTTTCCTCACAATAACATTAGGTCGGTATCAGGGTTAAGGTCAAGGTCACAGTGACTGAGAGAAGAATAGTGCTTTCTGCGCACAGTTTTAAGTTATCTTCATAGAAGACTATTAAACATGGGCGGGAGTATAATGTGCCGTTCATACACTTCTTGCGATATCCGCGTAGTGCAAACATTACTGGCGACATATGTTGCTTTGATCTTAGTTGTTTGTATAAGATAATTGACATTTGTATTATATTTCCATAGTCCATTATGATACATTTTCCAGACTACAATTTCTCATCTCGAAATTTTCTAGACATCAACCGCCATTTTCGGCAAACGAACTATTTTCTTCCTATCCGAATAGTTCATCTAGGCTTTTGTCTCGTAAGAAAATGTTTACCGTCTATACTCGCGTATAAACCGTGTCCAAATGCAAACAACATTGATCCTGATCTGCCGTCGCATAATGCGCCAGCAGATCAGGGTCTATGTTGTTTGTTCTACTGATTAGTCCTTACAAACTGCATAGATCCATATCTGCCAGCGCATTATGCGACGGCAGCTCAGGGTCTATACAGTTTGTAGATTATACGCGAGTATAGACGGTACTATAATATATTCACCATTATTATATTTGTTGTTGTTGTTGTTGTTGTTGTTGTTGTTGTTGTTTGTTTGTTTTTGTGTTACTGTTTCTGATAGGTTTATGCTTATGGCTTCCTCAGTAAGATGGAGGGGTACCCACTGAGGGCTGTTTGCTTCAAATATCTAACCCATGGTATGAATTTCACCTAAACCTACCCGGTAATGACCATAAATCACAAGCTCAGTTCGACTAGTCATTCTCCTCCTTATTCTTCCGAAGTTTTTCAAGGCATCAACAGGCTTTTGATAAATGGCCGATTTTAGTCCATCAAAAAGTAGAAGGGACTTCTTTCAAAGAGTCAATTCCTCTTGAAAAGTCAACTTCGAACTATATGCAAATTGTCATGACTTAGCTTAAACTTATCAATGAGCAGTGACTTTAGGTGAATTATGTAACTTATTGCGGCTTGTATCGTATGGTTTTCGGCTTAATTGTTTGTCTTGGCGACTTGTGCGTGACTAGATCCTTCAGTGACACTAGGGTGATGATGAAAACAGTCTATTTTTTAATAGGAGGCAGCTTAAACATGGAGAAGAAAATAAAAACGCATGTAAACAAATGGAGCATGCGACGACCTCATAAAAAGTCATTTTATCAATAAAAGTTAGAAATTTACGGTAGGGAGTAGTCAATGTTCACCATGTTAGGTGAGCTAATTTGAACAAGGGTATAATTTTTTTTTTTTTTTTTTTTTCGTATTCAAGAAATATAGGATAAAATTTTCGTGCAAAGATAAAGGTTGGCTATAATTGTACGTCTTATAATGGGCTATGATATTCAGCGTAACATAATTTTGGAAGGGGTTATATGTCTACGATATATTATATAATTACACCGTTCCCCTCCCCCAACTCCTTTCCCACAGTACTCTACACTTATTGCGGGGGGGGGGGGGGGAGGTGCACCGTAGCTCAGCTGGTAGAACGTCGGACTTGTAACCCAAGGAACGCGGGTTCGATACCTTCCCGGGTCGGCTGCCTCGGCGTGTCCTTGGGAAAGGCAGATGGCTCTCATTCCCCGGTATGATGTATTTTTAAAAAGTACCGTTAAAAACCCACAAAGACAAAACAACCAACCACTTATTAGGGCCCTATACTATCATTTTTCACAAGCCACAAGTTTTCGGGAAAGAAAAGGGAACGATATCAAATTGAACATACTGATAACTGGTCGTCTACAACAACATAAGCAGATGGCCAGGTTCCATACGAGTGAGCGAGAGAATCCAAAGCATTGAAAGAGAGTTAAAGACCCTTTTAAAATTCGAGGTAACGAACAATAAATGTGGTGAAAGTGAGCTTCCCAAAGTTAAACGAGTACATTTGAATATACTATATATTCGCCCTAAAATTGTAAGTGCAAAAGTGCTCAAACAGAAAGTAAAACTTCACACATCCGAAAAGGTACACGTGTTGTAGGGGTCTTGACGTTGCAAAATATTAAGTTATGCTTGATTTTATTTTGGTAAAGTAACTTTAATCGTTTGTAAGACCTACATTTCATTTTTCATTGTTCGAACACCGGATACCTATTCATCCCCAGGCTGGTTACAACTAGAGCAGATAGATGCGCCTTCTGCAGAGAGAGAGAGAGAGAGAATTCTGCATCGACACATTGTCATTCCCGGGATTTTCTTATTTATGTATCTGCGGTCTCGTTCGCTTAACCCGTGTACACGTGACAAATTTCGTCTAAATCAGAAAATAAGAAGATTTGATGTAAAATATCTGCCAGGAGGAGGGTTTAATGTAAATATAAAAGTTTCTTTTTGAAGCGTCGTCCTTAGATTTTCAGTTCGGTCATATTTTGTTATTCAGATGACATTAAGTTTTTTGGGGTTTTTTTTGTTGGAATAGGGTATGCAGAGACGTCACTGGTAATCTAAATATTTCGGGAACTATTTGAGAGACTCGCAGAGACTCCCGGCTTCTTTATGTTACCCCCACCTACATCCAGCTAATTGGTACGAATTGTAAACACATGCCCATATTTTTATTATACAAATTTTAATTTTAATTTTTTTTTAAATTTTATTTTATTTATTTTTCTGGAAGGCGTGAGGACGATAACGAATGATATATTTCACTAAAATTCCCAATTTTGATACCCTTCATGTGTTTGTCCAACATTATCGCTCTATAGATTTGCATGACGCAAGTGTCTCGCAGTCGAGAAAGCCAGATAACTTGTAACAGTGACAGGTGCGTGATAATGGAATGCAGCCATCCCAAATCGAAACAAAACATGTATAAGGGAGCCATGCATCTTTTTGGATAGATTTTGAAGTTGATCCCATTTTCATTATGTACATGTTCAGTTCGAAGAGGTTTGCAGCCGTATCTTTTCTTTTCTTATTGACTATTTTGACACAATATGCAGGTAAGTGAATGTTACACATTTATTCCTTGTGTATCGATGGAATGCGAAAAGTGCGCTTTTTTGTATAAATTGAATGCTGAAAACTCTCATTTTTGTATAATGTTACATGCCTAATTCGCTAATCCTGTTTTATAATTGAAATTTATTCACTCACTGCATTCATCGATCTGCTTTAAAATTATCTAAATAAAATAATAACTTCACATAAATAGAAAGATTGTTGAATATGGAATAGTTTTCATAAATGTTCCTTCTTTAGAATAGCCATTACAGTACAATTAGATTAAAACGAAAGAAAAATATAAAGGAGGGGGATACATTTTATATCGTGGAAATATTAAGTGTAAGGGAACGGAGCAAAGGAATGATTGATGGAGTCGTTAAAATTTATATATTCCGAGAGCAGCATGAAAATAAATAAATAAATAAATAAATAGAAAATGACGAAGCGTGATTAAGATAAGAAATATTCAGCAAGATGTTCCAACGTAAGATTGTATGTAGGTCTATTGAGTGCTTGAAAACGCTGGTAAACTATACGTTTAAATTGCATCTCATAGTGTTCTGAAATCATTGGCTGCGACAAGACAAGGTTGAATGTATTGCTAACAATTATTCACTATCTTCAATTGACAGCCCAGCGAGCTCCCATCACTCAAACCAGAAAATGCGAAACGCTCTTCATGTGTCCCCCATTCTGTATGAAAATGAAAGATGGCTGTTATGTGTGCGATTGCGGTAAGTCTGTATCCCGTGTTTTAACTGTCTGTCCGTATTTCCGAAGGCTTCTGAGTCTCTTACTGTCTCTGTTCCTGTTTGTATATCCGCCACCTCACCTCATCTGTCTCCGACCGTCCGTTCATCTCTCTCTCTCTCTCTCTCTCTCTCTCTCTCTCTCTCTCTCTCTCTCTCTCTCTCACACACACACACACACACACGCACACACACACTCACAATGACGTATCGCAGTATCCGCAAGATATTTATTAAGTTTTAAAATGCAATGAGAATATTCTTATTTTATCTATAAATTAATTAGAAAATGATCAGAAATATGCCACAGCGTGCTCGACACTCCACATAATATGAAAGCGCAGGCAGGCAAAATACGTTTCAATACTCGTTCATTTATACATTATGATCAGGATCGGAAATAAGCGGAAGTACTTCATTTGGGTGTGCAAACAGAAATGAGAATAAAAAAGAAACAAAAATTAGCTGCATAGATTTAAAAGGGAGATGTGAATATCAAATTTACGGTTAAAAATGAGATAATATCTTTAAATTAACTTTTTTATTCGTTACTTTTTGCAGGCACCCTCTCCACATATATGGATGATATGAGTAAAGAGGTCCAGAAAGTCGCTACCAATGGTATCTCCCAGACCGGGACTGAGGTCCAAACAATGTCTCTCCAGGGTGGAGAGATAAAACCGAACACACAGGGGTACAGGGCCAACGTACTACCGGAGCACACTGAACAAGAGGAGCAGGGGTTGGGGAGGTACCTCACCGGATCGGGCAATGGGCAGTTCCAGACAGAGTGGAACGGCATGGGACAGAACAACTACTTCACCAATCTCCAACAGGGACCGTTCATGCCGGACTTTTCAGGTACTTTTATCCTTATTGCATATAAAGATTTTTTTAAAACCTAATCCGGCTAGTTCCATATGGAGTGAAGCGTTATTTATACACTCGCCATAAGACGGAGCGTACTTTTATGTTTTCAGTCCGTCCCTATGGATTTCGTTTCCGCACAATAACTCGAGTTGTCCACCACCAACAGTTACCAAACTTTGCGCTAAGTATTAATAACCGTTAGCGAGGTTTAGTAACAATTAGTTAGTAACATTTAGTGACTTTTATTATTGATTGACTTTTTCCATACTTAAATAGTCGGTTAGTATACCTAAGCATTCCCATATTGCCCTCAGTCAATAACGGATATGTGGAATCTCACACAAAATGTTGAAAACAAACATCCTAACGATATAGATTAATTCAACACACTCGACGCCACAACCGAGGTGTCCTGAAGGGACAGAAAAGGAAGCAAACTGTCAGTTTTACAAGCCGGGGAGAGACAAACAAGGACTGGACAAAGAGCAACAGATAGAATTGTGAAAATTATTGATGAAAGCTTTGTTAAGCTGACAAACGAATAACAACAAAGGAAGTATTCAAGCTTTAGTCAAACGAACTGAATTGAAACAAAAATAAAAAATAGTGTTTGAAAACAGAAACAACAGGATATAGAAGGATGTTTAAGATTAATTATGTTATAAGAGATTGAAAATAAAGAGATTAACGAAATGTAGGAAGACATGTAACCAGTGGAAGAGGACATGAAAGCAAAATAAACAGAAGAAGAAGATAAGAAAAAAATGTTTGTTCTTCTTTTTTTTTTTTTTTTTTCTTCTTTTTTTCGGGACACTTTTTTGATCGAGACATGGCCAAAACAACCAATATGTGTAACATGAACAAAACACAATGTTGCACCTGAGCCGACTACGAAGACTGTGTCCTGCACAAATGTAGAGCGTACAGCATGCAAACCACAGTGACGGCGAATGCCTGAGCAGAGCTAACTCCAGAGTAGAACCAACTGTACATCATCAAGGCAACACCATTTCATCCCTAAAATATTGTAATTTTTCTTCAATATAAATTCCGCAGCATCTGCGAAAGGGAGAATGCCCGAAACAAAGACTGTAGTAAACGTTATTTACCGCTCATTGTGATAATTAGGAGCAGTTTTAACCGTTTCAAACTGCATAATGCTGCACTAACTTTTCGATTAAAAGATAGGTCCGCCTTCTAAATACAGTTTCGATATTATTATTATTATTATTTTTTTATTTTTTTTATATTTATTTTTATTTGTGGTATTTTTAGCTCTATTGCTCATAGACCAGAAGAGCTTATGGGATGGTCTGTTGTCCGTCGTCCACCTGTCTGTTAACACAAGTTTGTTATCGCTACTCCTCTTAAACTACTTGGAGGATTTGCCATGTAACTTTACACACACATTCATCCCATGGTCTAGTTGGCTCTAAATGAAAATGGTGCAGCTCTGACATCCAATATAGCTGCCACAGTGGCCATCTGAAAAATCTTGTTATCGCTACATTTCCTGAATGGATGGTCATATCAACATAGTGTTTTCACTAAAAGACTTTTTATAGTGTCTAGTTGGTCTTAAGTGAAAATAGTGCCAATCTGCCGTCAGAGCGCCCATCTTGAAAATCATGTTACCGCTACTCCTCCTGAATGAAAAGTAATATTGCCATAGAGTTATCACAAGAAGATTTGTTTTGATGTCTAGTTGGTCCTAAATGGAATTGGTGCTGCTAGCACATCCAATATGACCGCCATAGCGGCCATCTTGAAAATCTTGGTGCCGCTGCTCCTCCTGAATGGATAGTCGTATCAACACAGAGTTTTTACTAAACGACTTCTTATGATGTCTGGTGGGTCATAAAATGGTCATAAAATGGTGCTCTCCAGATATCCAATATGGTCACAACAGTGGCCATCTTCACAATCCTGTCAGTACATATCAGCATGGGGTTGTCACTAAAAACTTCTTATGAAGTCTAGTTGGTCGTATCTTAAAATGGTGCCAATATGGCCATCTTGAAAATCTTGTTATCACTATTTCTTCTAGATGGTTGGTCATATCAGTATTGTGCATTTACCAAAAGACTTCTTATGTCGTCAGGTTGGTCCTAAATGGAAATGATGCCAGCCTGATATCTAATATGGCCACCATAGCAGCCATCTCAAAAATCTGGTTATCGTTACTTTCAAAACAGAAAGTCATATGACCATGGGGTTTCCAGCAGAATACTTTTTTTATGAAGTCTTGTGGGTCCTAAATTATATCTTGTTGGTCGTAAATGAAAATGGTGCCAATTTAACATCCAATATGTCCACCACAACAGCTAATTTTAAAATCTTGCTATTGTTGATGAATATCATAGGTGGTTTCAACACTCAGCAGTTAAAAGGAAGAAATGGTCTTAAGTTGTATTCCTGGAAATTCTTTTCGGCCAATAGAGTGTAAATCCCTTCGAGGGACCCTTGTTAAAACCTATTTCGCATTAAGTGCAATGTTTAATGTCTTGCAAATATGTTTCTGAAATAATATTTAATTTATCTATGATCTGCAAGCACAAATATATCTTTCGTAATGTATCTCTCAAGCAAAAAATAAATCTGCAGCATCCAAACGAGTTTGGATAATTTGCCAATCGGCACAATTGCATAACGTCTCTGTGGAGTATTCTTAATCCTTTGTGGTTTGAATTTAATTTTTCCATTTTCTTTCTCTTCTATCCGCAAACATTACACGCTATTTTTATTTATCAAAATGTTTTAAAAGTGTGTACTAGTTTTTATTTTTATTTTTATTTTCTTCTTCTTCAAACAGTGGTCACAAAATGCCATATATACTACTACGAAAATATTGCAAATTGTCGAAATGAAATACTTTTTAACTGGTAATAGAAAACTGCACATTTTCTTTACACATAGGTGATACATTCTTCTTTACACATCATAGGTGATACATTCTTCTTTACACATCATAGGTGATACATTCTTCTTTACACATCATAGGTGATACATTCTTCTTTACACATCATAGGTGATACATTCTTCTTTACACATCATAGGTGATACATTCTTCTTTACACATCATAGGTGATACATACTTCTACCTCTAAAGTACATAATGGAGATGTTTTCATTTATCAAATGTACACAAGTGGTCTCAGTGTATGGACGATATAAGTGGTGTTTTTTTCTGAACAAACGAGAAAAATACAAGAAGAAAAAAAAATGAGAAAGAAATGAGCGACATCTATCGGTTACAGTCGATCATTTGTATAACCTTAGTCAGACTCTCACTCGAGTCACGGAAAAGTCTGGTTGGACGTAATTTCCAGATGTTTGATCCTTCTATGATTAGTCCCTTTAAAGTTACACCAACCCCATCCCCGCAACGCGTGAAAATCACTAAAATTCGCGAGGTTTAAGCTCATAAAGAACATATACTGAGATATTTCTTATATAAGGCCATGAAAATTGTGTCCCATATATTAAGTTATTGAAGAGGAAAGTGGACCACAAACGGACCATTTTCCCACCAAAGCACTTACTATGAAAATTTCGGTAAACGCATAAAAACAGAGCTAGGAACAAAATGGACAGCCGCTCATGCACATTGTATACCTAAACTTAATCTCCAACCCGGCTAGCACAAATGTGCTTCGACACCAGAATTATCCCCTTGTGCATACAATACGAAATCGTCCATTCTTGACACAAGTGTAATTAACGAGGGAGAAACATGGAGATTAAGTATGGATGTCTCTTCAATCGAAAATGTACCCCATACGAAACTGTTTAGTGCTACCTTAAGGAAAATTCGAAAGTTTAACAAACCTTTACTTACTCGTATACGTGATAAGATACTTGATTATAAATAATACGGTACCTATTTTCACTTGCTGCGCGCAAGCATAAGCTACCTATGGACTCATCTAAAAAACCATTTAAGAATGAATTTCGATACAACTGCATTGTCCACATATCGGAAACCTCAGTTTATATCTCCATGAAAATCCGTGAAACAAAAAGTACCAAGTACAACAAAAAAGGCTAACAAAGTATCTTAAGGGGTACAAAGTTTATTATTTCAATATAAAATACTACAAAATAGTTCATAAAGTGTACAAGAATAACGATTGTCTAAGATAATGTACCTCAAGTTGTGACCCAGAATTGTGAAATATCAATCTTTTGCACTTTATGACCTTTGAGTCAGTGGATCTTGAGATTAGTGTACAATGTGAACACTGTAATGTGAATCCCATATATCTGATGGATAAGTGGTGAAAGTTTCAAATTCCTATCTGTTACAATTGCTTATTTTGCTAGAGTGAAAATGTGTAGTGGGCATGCTGAAAATTGCAATTTGCTGTATAACCTTTCGTAGAAAAGGAGGTGGAGTGGGCTAGTGTTTCATGAGGTTTAAGTTTTTTAATTATGCTTTTCTCCTACGAAACTTGTAATTCAGAGATAAGTGAAGTATCAGTCAATTTAAAGAATCAGTTTAAAATCTCAAAAAGGAATCTTGATCGGTATGTCACTTCTCATTAATGTTGCACTAAACAGTTTTCCGCTCCTGTCGCGCTCGATGATATACCCTTTAACCTTTAAAGACGCCCGTGATAAAAAAAAATCTCCATAACCATCAAAATTTATACATTTTCAGCTCCGTCAGAGAATGTAGAAAACGAATCAGTAAAAAGATGTGCATGGCAAGATGGTCTATCTATGATTAAGCCCTTCAGAGTTACACCAACCCCTTCTCTGTAGCGCGTGAAAATGACTAAAGCTCTCGATTGTTAACACGATAACAAACATGTACTGAACAAAATCGGAGATATTTCACATATAGCGGTGAGAACTGAGTTCCAGATATAAAGTTTTTGAAGAGGAAAATGGACCATAAAATCACCGATTTCCTACACAATTACTTGCTATGAAAATCTCGGTTAGCGCAAAAAAAAGCTATGAGAACATGGGCCAGTCACTCATGCACATTGTAGGACTTTATCTCGAACCCGGCTGCCACAAATGCGTTTCTACACAAGAATTTTCCCCTTGTGCATACAAGGTGAATTGGTGCATTTTGGACACCATGTAAATAAAGAGGGAGAAACATTGAGATGCGTTATAGATATCTCTTCAATAAAATATTTACCCCATTGCTAATCATTTGAAACTGTTTAGGGCTACCTTAATCGGAAAATAATCCGATTCGATTCCATGCACGCAGAGGTTAAGCACTAACAATATCATTTCATATTTTCCTTCTGATGTATCACTTTACCATTTGGATAGCTAACGTTAATTGATCTGCATGAATCCTGGACTCTTCTGCTTGAACAATCAAATTGTTTGCTCCACGTCCAATCTAATCTAATGACTTACCAGGCAATGTCAGTATTGTTCACACAACATTATATTTATCAGTAGAATTCCAGCTTTAAATTTTACTAAATCTGTCTATAATCAATTTTAGGACCTAGAAACATATGGTGATTGTGCGTACATTTGTCTGTGTGTACATATTACTTTCTTTAAGAAAATATTGTTGCCTATTAATTTCAAATTTACAAGAACTTCTTTCATATGGCGATAATCGTATTTATGACATTCGCTAAAATTCAATGCTTTGCCTTCCAAAAATTCCCTGAAAAATTGCTTTTGAATATATTTCATAAGATTAAATTAAATATTATTAATAAATTATTTTTTTTAAAAGTGGTTGAACAAAATTTCGACGAGGTACCGTTACAGTGTATTTTAATGCATCATCAAGTCAACTTAGGCTTTGTATCCAGATTTTGTTTTTAGAAAATAATGTAAGAAAAACCTGTATGCAGATATAGTCTGAACTTTTCAAAACAAAATTCCTTATTTGACCAGAGTGTATTTTAAACATCAAAGTAGTTTCGTTGTAAGTTTTTTAGCATAGCAAATATTGAATTGTGTGTGTGTGTGTGTGTGTGTGTGTGTGTGTGTGTGTGTGTTATTAATGAAAGCGTCAGAAAGCTCATTGTGCGAAGGAAATTTTGGGGTCAAGAACATCTCGAACTTGGCCACTTTGCAGAGCGAAATGGTTACCAGTGAGACTTCATTTTTGGCGGGAGCTGTAACTAACTGAACAGTTTTCGGATCTTTTAAATATATGATTATTGTATGTTTATTTATTTGTTTATTTTCTTTTTTTTTTTTTTTTTTTTTTTACATTCAAGTCTCCACAAATGCACATCACAATGAAAATAGTAAATCAGCCACTCCCATCTTTCCCTTCAGCTTACAACATGCACCCGAAAGACGGGTTACTCGGGATGAACTGCCCGTCGCTGTCTTATGACTGCCCAGCAGAGTGCTGGAGAACCGATATTATAACTGGATGTTTAGACTGCTCCTGTGCGGGTAAGTTGTTATGGAATCCACACCCAGGGTAGGCGATGAGTGGGTTGGTGGTTACTCCGCCTTGTCACTTCGGCATGTATGCCACACGACAGGTCTTGGTTAGTTAGGTTTTTTTTTTTTTTTTTTTTTTTTGTTTTGATCAGCTGGTCATGGACAGGATGTAATTTTGCACCCAGTTACTAAGCGGACTAGTTAAGATTCATTTTCGTGCCGGCTGACAGATCTCTGATATTACCCGGCATGTTAGGGCTATAGTCAAGAACAGGGTATCAGTTTGAAGATGAACTTCCCCAAATTTCACTGTTACATAAATCTTAAAGTTAAGTTGTCTAGTGACTTAAGACATTTGATTGTTGTATTTTATCTTAGACTTAAATTTAGCCAGTCAGATCGAGTGAGACTAGATTTGAATTTATGTCTAGACTTCAGGGGGTTTTGTGCTTTTTTTTGTAGTGTAACCCAGAGACAAAAATATCCTTTTATAGCATGTAATGCTTTACTTTTTCTTCATCTATTTAATTCATATATTTTTATGAAGCTGGGTGGAAATTGTCATTTAGTAAAAATTTTATGGAATTAATTTTCTTATAACAAACAAGCACATTGTATGTTTCCAATTTTTTGTAAGAAAGCTATTTTACTCAAATTATTTCCTTAATGGTTATTATGTCAGGTATGGACATGAGTAACTTCAAGAAAACGACAGAGAAACCAGCTGTGAAGATCAAATTAACGCCTGCTGAAGGCAGCACAACAGAACCTACGACCGAAACGACACCTACATCAGTGTCTCATGAAACAACACCCGCTTCAACTGCTAGCACAACTTCTAAAAGACTAACCACCACAAGCAATACCGAGCCAACTTCAAATGAAGTGAGAACACCGACAACCACATCCATAATAAATACAGAGATAGATACATCAACATCTGCCAAAACAACCGGGACAACAAATGCCAAAACAACTGGGACAACAATCAGTTTGACAACATCGAGTACACCTCCAGATGAGACGCCCACAAAGACGGAACTTAAACAAATAATTACCAAACTACCGACAACTACCCTCGCGCCGGTTCTGTCCACGCCTTTAATGAGACACGCGGGTATGATCAATACCCTTTTTTCAAAAGCTGACAATAATCTGACATCATATGAGTCAAAACAAAAGACTGAAAATTCCACAGAGATCGACCATTTGGGATCGTTGACTGGGATGAACACCCACACCAAGGCTCAAACTCTTACAACTTTTGAAAGCGGAATTCTTCTGAGTATAAACGTAACTGTACCCACGTCTCCAGCTCACATCCCATCGACATCAGGTAAAGCTAATATGGAACTGTAAAATTATTTAAAATCTTATTACATACAGATCAGTCACATGTTTCACATGAGTGTTTTGGAAAGTCTTTGTTTTTCAAGGTAATGTTTTCGCCCCGATGCTCAAGCAATACTACATTTCTGTCATTTAAAAAAAAAAATTCCTTCTATTTCTGTTTCTTTCATCGCTAATTTTAGTGTCCAATGTGAAATGGAGATTTGTATACAAAATAAAGGTAATTTCATGTATCTCTCATTTAATTGTGTACAGCTAACATTTTGTCTTCAAATATAGTGTACTTGCTGCTAAATATTTGAATTGAAGTGTATACAAGCTGTGGTTTGGATTGATAGTTACTTTATTGAATTTGAGGTACGGATTTTAGTCAGTTTCTTTATATTGATTAAGTAAGGATTATTGACAATTTGAAGGATATTGCAGTCGAAATCTGTCCATAATTTAACGGCTGTTGCAGTCGAAATCTGTCCATAATTTAACGGCGGTTGCAGTCGGAATCTGTCCATAATTTGACGGCTGTTGCAGTCGAAATCTGTCCATAATTTAAAGGCTATTGCAGTCGAAATCTGTCCATAATTTTGAGGCTATTGCAGTCGAAATCTGTTCATAATAATATTGAGGCTATTGCAGTTGAAATCTGTTCATAATTTTGAGGCTATTGCAGTCGAAATATGTTCGTAATTTTGAGGCTATTGCAGTCGAAATCTGTCCATAATTTTGAGGCTATTGCAGTCGAAATCTGTCCATAATTTGAAGGTTATTGCAGTCGAAATCTGTTCATAATTAAATAGTTAGAAGGTTTATTACAAACGTAGCCCGTTCCTATTTTCTACTCAGCTTTTTCTATCATTTTTGTGAGTCTACCATTATACTCTCCTTTCTTTCAACAGCAGTCTGGTGGTCATTTACAAATGTTAATTACAGTCACAGTTTCCGTCCACTATCCACGGAGCCCATCTTTAAGAAAGACTTTATGGGTATGCATTCTTGTGTCTTCTTTTAGGTCCGTGTCCACCCTTTCACTGCAACCTCACATGCGGCAACCGGCCGTATCTGAAAGATGATCAGGGGTGCTTCAAGTGTGTCTGCAAACTGACCTGAAAATCGTCAACAAGAAGTTTTAATTTCAGTTTCTGTATTGACGATGCAGTTTTTCAAGTAAAATAAAAAGCTACATGCGTATTTTTATGTTTCCTTCGTTGTATAGTCTTCTAGAGCTTGTTGAGTTTAATACAGATGTTTTTTTCTTGATTTTTGGCAATGTTTAAAGGTACATGAAACACCATTACATCTATTTTAACAAGCATGCTGCAAATAAACTTTTTAAAGCGTTTGCTGTACAGTCTTGGGGGACGTGTAGTGTGCTATGGACACACATTTGCTTTGCACTTCCGTGGATCCGAATTCGATCCCCCGTACCAGCACATACAGGTACCAGCGATTTTCCCTCAGTGATTGGTGATTTTCTCTGATCCTCAAGGTTTCAGTAGATGACTCAACAGGACCCAATTTAAAAGGAATATTGAGTAAACACTAAAATATAGGATGTGCAGGCGAAAGTAGCTATTCACAGAAACAACACAACGACGTCTAATTATAATCTATGTCCAAATATGTTATTAGAGACTGAGTGTTTCTGCCAAAAATAACAAAAAGTACAATTTGGCAACAGTAGTACTGAAAAAAACTGTCACAGGCACTTGTTATCAGATATATGCACCAGCGCATTAACCCACTCGGTCAATCACTCACCCTGAAGGAACATGAACGGGGTCGAAGGAAAGGTCCTGTACATGAGTGACCTGTTAAGTTCACCCCCTCCCTCCCCCCTCGACCCACCCCAAGACACACGTCTTAAGATCCAAATGTTTGTTATCATTTTGACATCATTAATGGATATAATGGTAGTTCTACAACATTGAGAAATTTTAAATAGTATCGTCTTCTGTTGCGTGGGCGAATACATCAAGAAAATTTGAGAAATTGAAATTTCAGCTCTGCCATTATATCCACTACTTTACAATTACTGCATCAGTCAGACTCGACAAACCAAAAAATTACAAGACCGGTCAAATAGTGAAAACAATTAGCGAACACAATCATTAATTTTTAAATTTAACACATCATAAATAATGGTGCAATAGAGAGAGAGAGAGAGAGAGAGAGAGAGAGAGAGAGAGAGAGAGAGAGAGAGAGAGAAGATAAATCACTGAGTGTGTTTGGCAGATGCAATCATGCTATGTCAGAACACGGTTGAGCCTTTCTGCCAAGTATCGGCGAAACACCACGAAATTATACAAGAATCGCCATTGCGTATATATATATACACATATATATAATAATACTACTACTACTACTACTAATAATAATAATAACGCCATGTCTAGGTAACACACCATCATTTCCTTCATTAGAGCGACTTATCGATCGAGATGATTTATTCATGGCCTAAACATACCCAAGTTTCTTTTTCAAGTATAAACGCAGGGCCGGATTAAGATCTTTAAAGGCCCTAAGCACCGAAAAGATTATGGTGCACCCCCATATGTAATTGAAAAAAAAAACGTAATTTCTCTTCTTTTTTTCTCTCTTTGGTGCCCTAAGCTCGTGCTTAGTCTGGCTTTTTGGGTAATCCAGCCCTGTATAAAACGTACCAGGTAATTTTCGTTTACTGAACTTATATATATATATATATATATATATATACATATATATATATATATATATATATATATATATATATATATATATATATATATATATATATATATATAATGATTTTGACATAGTTCTTTTTGCCTAGCATACTTCAGCGTGTAACTAGGTTTTCCGCCATTTCTTAGCGATTTTTTCTACTCCATTTTACGCTGTATCACTCCATCGAAGTATTTTTAGGTGGATTTTGGTAGAAAATTGCAATTATGGTATAAGGAGTTAATTGCCTTGGATAAGGTCTTTATAGTCTCAGTACAACATATGCAAATTTACCCACATCGTCAACAGAATCTGCGATACATGATATTTTTATATGCGCATATATATATATATATATATATATATATATATATATATTCGACTTGCTTACTACGTCACAGTACTCAGAAACAGTAATATAATACACAAAGATGGTAAAATAGTGACGTAGTTGAACACAGGACGCAAAAGAATGCAAAATAGCTGTTAAATATATACGAGACTAACATGGTTATATACAGTCTATAAAATACATACCCCCATATATATATATATATATATATATATATATATATATATATATATATATATATATATATATATATATGTGTGTATGTGTGTGTGTGTGTGTGTGTGTGTGTGTGTGTGTGTGTAAAAATTGTGTGAAACCAGCCCAAGAGCTTTCGTATCCTACAGATTCCTTTCTCAAGGGCGCAAAGCTACAAAGGACGATTACACGAAAGGACAAGGACAATATACGTGTGACTGTTGATATTTACAGAAATGATACAACCAAAACAAAGGAATCTAACTGATGACGTAAGCAAGTAGGTCAGCTATGAAAAGTTTGTGCCATATATAGTGTTGTTGATAACTGTCAAATTAAAATTTTATCCTGGATATAGTATTTTGTTGAACTGGCGATTACTTAAAACTTGTAAAAGTTTTGTTCTAAAGTAGTATTATAAAGTTGTGTTGTGACCAATTAAAATAAATTAAAATATATTATATGCATTTTTTACATTTATTTATTTATTAGGGGAATAATGAAAGTTGAGAAAATGGTTTGAGAAAGCTAATTAATGGCAGGAAAATGTGATTTTGGCACCTTGGAAATTTCGTTATCTGTTAACGGGAAATTACCGGTTTTGGATTCAACTTGATTTAAGTTGCTGGGTTTGAGTGTTAGCTAATGGCGAATCAAATTTGGTTTCTTTGGAATTCGTTTTTTATGTGCTCAATTTGGAGTTATGGGCGATTTCGGTCAGGATTTTCTCACATTCCTATATGTGTATGATTGGATTTTCCAGTGTGGAACCCCGGTGCAGAATAGCTCTATCCTACCTCACAGGTGACCTTTATCCTAACTCGTGGACTATTTTGACCTTCTACTGCCAGTATAATGCACACATAGTAGTAAAGACTTCCTGATTTCCATTATCACTTGAATATTATTTCACAGTAATAAAGATAAGCTTTATTTGCAACATATTTACGTACCAGAAAAAAGAGCAGTGGTTTAAATTAAGTGTCCCGCAAACAGGTCATTTCGCACTGATCGACCTAGCTCCACGTACGGCTTCTTAATACCAATATTTCGAGCTGAAAAAGCCGTTGTTGTAATTGTTATTTTTTTAAAATGCATATTCTATATTCTCGTTATTATTTCTGAAAGGTAAATCATTTCTAGATCAAAGTTGAATCGAGGACTATTTCGTTATTTTTTGTCTGTCTCGCTTAAAAGTGAATAAAAGTGGACTTGATTTTTTTACATGTTCACATTTGTATCATTGCACAAGCTATCTGCAGTGGACACTGTGGACACTGTTTATTGCCTTCACCAAAGCCGTTTCAACCATTGTTCTTTGAAAGCTTAAATGTGTTCAAGCGTCATGTAAAGTTTACACTGAATTTTTCAGTGTGAACTTAACCTTTTACGCTTTATCTTGAAGTAAGGAAAATTGCAATGGGTGTTTTGCTATTTGAAAGTTACATCAGTGTTCACAATACGCCATTTTGACTCTGGGCCTAATTTTTCATTCAGAAATGTGAGAAAAAGAATCCTTCATTATGCAAAGCTTCGTGTCTGACGCAAAATTCTGATCCTCGGGTGGAATTTTCCTATCCTACACCGATGCATTGGAAGGATTCTATTAATAGAATTAAAAATGGGTGTGGGTGGGTGGGGTAAGAGAAATGTTCCACCACTGAGTTTCTTTCCATTATTTGTAGTTTGCCAATATGATCTGTGAAGATTCATTCTAGTATTTAATTTCTTTGTTCTTCAACATATTGGATGCTGCATACACTGTAATGTAATGAGGTAGATCGCATTTTCTGTGTGGCATGTTATAGTCTGGACCTGAAGGTTCAACTTTTCCCCTGTGACTGTGCTTCAAAATGTGTTTGTTTCTTTTCTGTGTTGGCACGTGCGGCATCTTTTGCCTGCACAAGACTTGGATTTCCTAACTTTGTTTGATTTTAGAGTGTCTTTGTCTTTGCCATGATTAGAATATCTCTCAGAGTTTGAGGTGTGCGGAATTCTACAACTGTTTTATGTGGAAAGAACATTTAAGGAAGTTCACACGATTAAATGGTTGGCCAGTGTTTTTGAATGATACGATCTACTCGATGGCTACCTGGTTGGAACGTGAGGATGACAGGTATCCGTTCCACGTTTTCTTTTCCCATGTATTGTAGGAGGTCAGCACGGTTTGTTTGCATGGCTCTTTGTACCGCTTCCTCCATTAGATCTTTGTTGTAGCCCCGCTTTATCAGGTGTTGGGTTAGCTCTCTACACCTCTCATCAAAAGTTATGACATCAGAGTGTATTTTCCCAATTCTAAGTGTTTGACTGTAGGGGACGCTTTTGTTGCAGTGCTTTGTGAGGCAGCGGATGGAAAAAGTGCTTATCGTGTAGGTTTGGAATCTCTCTCTCTCTCTCTCTCTCTCTCTCTCTCTCTCTCTCTCTCTCTCTCTCTCTCTCTCTCTCTCTCTCTCTCTCTCTCTCTCTCCTGCATCATACCTTTGACTTAGTATAGTCAAGGACAGAAGTCGAAAGTTGCAATTTTTGCTTCTTTACGGTAGAGACATGCAGGTAGCTAAATCACTCTCACAGTGGGGTTTTTCTGTCTTTTTTCCCACGAACATTTCTTAGATAATCAAATGAGTATATTTCACCTTAAGAACTCTTGTCATGCATTAACAGTGGATATCTCATCCCTCTGCCCCTTCCGTTTGCACTGAATGAATCACCTGCTCGCATTAGTAGAACTAAATGCACTCTTTCCAGTTACTATTTATGGGTGCATTTTAGATTTAGGATGGGTATTTCATGCAGCGCTGCCACGATACTTCTTGTAAACTTCCGTTCTGTTTTCTCTGTTCTCAGCAAACTCACCGTTTACACGATGGCATTTAGTTATAAACACCGATGAAATTGTTTAATCCGTGGCACGAACTAGTAAAGTAAATCGATAATTGGCAAATTATATTTATGTGTTTTAGAGAGCGACCATATAATTTAGTTTTAGGTCGGTGGTGGGGTGGGGGTGGGCAGGCCTGGAATGTTTTGGTACCAAAATTCCGGCCTCCATATAACTTGAAAAAAAATTCTTGCTTTGATTTTTAGAAAGAAAATACTACTACTAATAACTACCAAATATCAACGTTGTAGAGATTACACTGGTCTACAATTTTTTCGAAGTCGTCTGCTTCTGAGATAAAATGTGCTATTTATTAGGGATTTTGATGTGCTGAATTCAGATATGAGTATTAAAAACAACTGATTGGCTACTGTTTCCAAGATATTTAAGTTTTTACATTTTACGTCTACGTATATTGTGTACATAGTATAGTTTTAATCATAAATTGTAAACCTAGGTCTTTTCATGTGTTTATGGTTGCTTTACATGATAATATTTTACCTGTCCTGTTTATGTAACACTTTAAAAAACAGCAAAAGGGTTATATAAATAAAAAATATATTGAAACAAAAGTCAAAAAACTATTATGTATATATAAGTACATAGTTTAGTCCTTATTCAGTGTCTACTGGACGCTTCTTGGCTTGTCTCTTGTATTCATTAAATGGAGCATCTCTCGTCACTGTCCAGCAATAGTCTGCAAGCATTGATGGGCTCCATTTGCCCTGATAGCGTTTTTCCATTGTTGCAATGTCCTAGTGAAATCGCTCGCCGTGCTCGTCGATCACTGCTCCGCAGTTCGGTGGAAAAAATCTAGATGAGAGTGCAAAAAATGTATCTTTAGTGACATGTTGCAACCAAGGCTTTAGTATGCCATGAGGAGGTTTTCCACCAACTCCCTATAGTTGTCTGCCTTGTTGTTTCCGAGAAAATTTGTTGCCACTAACTGGAAGGCTTTCCATGCCGTCTTTTCCTTGCCACGCAGTGCACGGTGAAATGCATCATCTCGAAGAAGTTCACGAATCTGAGAACCAACAAAGACACCTTCCTTTAACTTAGCTTTACTTAACATTGGAAATTTTCCACGGAGGTACTTGAAAGCTGCTTGCGTTTATCAGACGCAGCTTGATGTGCAAGGGTGGTAACAAAATCTTCCTTGATTCAACAAGTGGTGGATGCTGAACACGTTTCATCCCAGGCTCCAATGACTGTCGGAGTGGCCAATTTTTCTTGATGTAGTGGGAATCTCTCGCATGACTATCCCATTCGCAGAGAAAACAGCAGTACTATGTGTATCCAGTCTGCAGACCAAGCAAGAGAGCAAGAACCTTGAAATCGCCACAAAGCTGCCACTGATGTTGGTCATAGTTTATGCACCTCAAAAGTTGTTTCATGTTTTCATAGGTTTCCTTCATATGGACTGCATGACCAACTGGAATTGATGGCAAAACACTGCCATTATCAGCACAACAGCTTTAAGACTCGTCTTCGATGAATCAATGAACAGTCTCCACTCATCTGGATCATGAACGATGTTGAGGGCTGCCATCACACCATCGATGTTGTTGCTGGCTACAAGATCACCTTCCATGAAGAAGAATGGGACAAGATCCTTTTGACGGTCACGGAACATGGAAACCCTAACATCACCTGCCAGGAGATTCCACTGCTGTAGTCTGGAGCCCAACAGCTCTGCCTTACTCTTGGGTAGTTCCAAATCCCTGACAAGGTCATTCAGTTCACCTAGTGTTATGAGGTGTGGTTCAGAGGAGGAGGATGGGAGAAAATATGGGTCATGAGACATTGATGGTTCAGGAGTAGAAGTTTCATCCTCTTCCTCTTCCTCGTCTGACTCAAGTGAAAATGATTCTGGTGCATCAGGAACCGGCAGTCCTTCTCCGTGGGGTACTGGGAGTATAGCTGACGGAATGTTTGGATAATGCACAGTCCACTTTTTCTTCTTTGACACACCTTTCCCAACTGGAGGCACCATGCAGAAGTAACAATTGCTGATATGATCTGTTGGCTATCTCCAAATCATTGGCACTGCAAAAGGCATAGATTTCCTTTTCCTGTTCAACCACTGGCGAAGATTTGTTGCATTAGTGTTGCAGCATATGTGTGGGGCCCACCTCTTGTCCTGATCTCCAATTTTGCAGCCAAAATAAAGGTGATAGGCTTTCTTAACCATAGTGGTTATACTCCGCTTTTGTGATGCAAAAGTCACTTCACCACAAACACAGCAGAAGTTATCTGCATTGTTCACACAAGTACGAGGCATCTCTGCTCACTTTGGCTAAACATAAATGTCTCCCTTTGCAAAATCAAACACTGACAAATAAGAGAGCACGACACTGTATGATTTGTAGAGCTGATATAGGGCAATTTCTTCAGCAGAGTGACGTAAGCTTAGTTATGATTGCATCATCCATGACTTCTAGGAATAACATGATGTAATTCATATCATATATGACGCAATACCAGCTTCAGATTGCATCATTCATTATTTTGCCTAAAAAGCAAGTACTGTCCAAACCCAGTCATAGATTTATTCATAGATCCAGTCAAAGATGTATTTTAGTCATTTCTGTTTTAAATTGAGATCCCTTCCCTTTATAACTCACTTATCCTCCGCCATTCCCAAGTCAGGTGTCGTATTTACTGACCCAGTATAATATCTTTAAAACTAGAGCCAATCTACAATTGTAAGCATCATTTTCGTTCTCAGTGACCCAAAATTAGTAAAGTTTGACAACATTTATTGCGGAAGCATTTTGGCTGTAGACCAGTATAATTATATCCATTATTTTTGTGGGAAAAATTTATCTGGAGGTAAAAGAAAACAAAAATAATCTGGCTCGAAAGATAATCCAAGCTCCTTCCCCAGTTAAAAGGGGCGGTCCCTTAGTACAAACACATTGGAGATAATTACCCAAAGGGCCTGAATTAATTACATCCTATTTATATGTTGTCTTGTAAGAGTTGTTATACATCAGAACTCTTTGCAACGAGAAGCCGATATAGTCTACTGCATGGAAGGTAACATTAACCATTAAATACAGATAGATTAGTGTTACAACATAATACAAAAAAGCCTGCTTGCTTAAATATTCCCTGGAAACCGTATATATTTTCTAATTTTAAATTATCAATAGCCAATAAGACTTTAACTGAGAAACGACTCAGCACAAGTTTTAAATTCATAGTGCTTCAAATAAAATTGTTTCGCATCTAATATCTGTTATTTTTTTTTTTTTAAATTGGACAGAAAGACATAAATGGAAATACCTTTGTAAAATAAATCTTATCTTATTAAATGGGACATACCTTCTTATTTTTTTTAATTTCTTAGTAACAGTCATGTCCTTATGCAGTTTTGAATGTATTTGTCCTTTCTGTGACAACAAGTTTAAAAAAGCTTTTGTTTGTAAGATATTGGGCCTAATAAAAGCAGTCCTAAATTCTTTGTGTCTGTTATTTCATTTGAAAAGAATTAAGTATTTTCTAACGTTAAAATCAAGAATTACTTTTTACCACTGTTTTATATTACCTCATTTTTATTATTGTTCTAATATTTGGGGACACTGTTCATTTTATTTTTTAAGACGCATTGAAGACTTGCAAAAGAATGTGGCTAGAACTCTTTTAGATGAAAAATATTTAACACACAATGAAGCTTTATTTGAAAACTTTCAGTGTTTACCGTTTAAAGACAGAGTAAAGTACAATGAATATTAATTGATCCTCACGTACAATGTTAATAACAACATGGAACAGTAGTATCTGAATGCGTTTACTCCAGTCCCCGAAGTTAACAGTCGAATCAGAAGCTTTTCTTCTAAAAATCAACTAAGTATCCCAAAGCACAAAACTGAAATGTTTTTAAAAAGTGTTACATGCAGTGGTGGTTTAATATGTAATACCCTACCTAATGATATTAAATCATGTACAACCCTTGCTGCTTTTAAACACAAATGTAAACCATTTTTTCTAACCGAAAATATAACCCTTATAGTGTTTTTTTTTTTTTTAACAACTTGCCGTATTTTATTACCTCCAGTCTTTGATAATACCTATCTTATGTAGTTTATGTATTGTATTGTATATAATTTGAATTATGTACATTTAATACATTTCGACCCTGTATGAAAAGAACCTTAGGCTCAACAGTCCAGCAATAATAAATACAGCCTTTTATTGTTAATTATCGTGTGTTTTGTTTGAAAGTTAATGCTATTCCTGCCTTTTGATAAGTATTGATTGGCCTTAAAAGGGTATTATAACCGTTGGATTTATCCAGAAATGTGAAAGAACACTCTGTAAGTGAGAATTATCTGCCGGTATGACTCTAACGAAAGGAAACAAATATGGCGGCTGTCATTCCTTGTCTTTATTATATAGAGGACAAATATCGCGTTCCCACAAGAAATTCTACGGTGACTCATTAAGGCTATGCCAAGATAAAATATCACGTTTCCACAAGAGGGCTATCTTATTTTCCACAAGAAATACTACGGTGGATGATTAAAGTCATGCAAAGAAATAAAATATCACATTCCCCCAAGACAATATCGCTTTCCCACAAGAAAGCTGTTTGTATGAATTTACCTACTTGCAGTGAATGAACTGAACTTTCCGTTTCGATGATCGTCACTTTAACAGCCAGAACTAGTTTGATGAGAAACTGATTAACTATCTAGCAGAAAATGCGGTTAACCCATCATAAATAATGCCGGCACTAGTTCATTCTCAGAAGTTCTATCAGATACATTGTTAACCCCAGACTGACAGATCGGATTATCCCAATTTACCTTTCAGTAGGTGATTTCAACAAACTTACTTCGTTGTAGTCAAATAATACTAAAGCAACATTCAATTAGTGTTATGGTCACTTATTACCCGTTGATGGAAAGAATTAACCAATTTTACTTCTGTGAGAGGATAGTTCTAGAAACATCTTTATCTGCAGGTAGAGTTACATGTATAGATTTTGTGCACCAGCTTTCAGCAAAAATCCAAGACTAACGATAAGATGTCCAGTTATCAGTCCCAGCAGACGTTTGGGTCTAGTTCATGTCTTCCATGTCAAGACATTTCCTTGTTGATCCGTGCAACATTTACAGATTATTGGTTGAATTCTTCACATTATCTTTACTCATAAGTGCAGAAAGTGTAGTGCAGCATTTAAGAGAATTTATTTTGCGTTATTTTACGTCTAATGCAGTGTACACAGGAGCCGTCCAGTAAAACGTTATACTTTGGGCTTAGTACTCGAAAGTGAGAGAAATGAATATCAAAACCTTGGTCTCATTACTGATCATTGTTACAGGTAGGTGATATATTTCAGACTCAGCCACGGCTTAAGTGATTCTCTTCGTTAAATTGAGGATTACTGGTACAAAATAATGAGCGCATATACACAGTCTGAAAGTCTGATAATTATGATAAAATTAAGATGACGAAGAAATACAAACTGCGACCTAGATGGGTCTACGTGCCTGCACAAGCTGTTTGACCCAGAGACCAGGCTTCCGTTAGGCTTACTTAGAGTTAGTGTGTTTCTCCAAGTTTTTATGGTAAAGCAATGGTTAAACTAGATACGATTTCCTGAATCAACTACAAAAATCAGTTCTTTTCGATATAGTTTATAGACATTTTAAAAACGTGAAAAAAATAAGATATAAGCACATCTGCAAGAGTTACGTATGGAGTGATGTTAGAGTAGTCCGATAAATCTGCCACCACCACCCCCCCCCACCCCCACCACCCCAAAAAAAACCTGTGTTGATAGTGATGGATGATTTGTGGGTTTATGTCTCCTTTTCATAAAATCGAGGAATCTGTGCAGACAGATCGGTCCGCAACACATCGGTGTACATTTTAGACACTGACCGGTATTTCTCGCGTCTCTTGATCTATCGTCGATTAAAGGGTCGTTTTGGCGATATGTACAGAATATTTCCAGATCAAATCCTATGTTTAACGATGTAAATTCGGGTGGAATAACACTACCCTATGTCCTGTGGCCATTTTGAATTTAGTGGCTACATACGACTGTTACCAAATATCGGTAAGTGTCTAAACTGTACGCTGGTGTGTTCCGGACAGATCACATTTTAATGAACAGGTGACATCGGACACATAAATCGTCCATCAGTATCAACACAGGTTTGGGGTGGGGTGATTTATCGGACTAATGTTGGAGCTCCACACAGGAGAGCAGTTGGAAAATGAATGTGTTGTTGGAAAATCAGATATATATTTCATATACTTGCTGCTTGTTGGTTTTCATGTCGCAAATCATTAAAGTAATCAGATAGGCTCTTTTAAATAGTAAGATTCTTTCTCCCTGCAATATTTAAAGTTAATGTGACATTAATGGATTCTGCAGCAACACTGAATACAGTAAATCGAGGTCGATGAACATAATACAGAACTTAATACCACTGGTGCCAGTTGGCTGGTTTCTAAAAAGGAAATTATTAGCGAAGATTACATTCAGTTAAGTTTGGATTTTGTCCTTGTTCGATAGGTTTGGGCAAATTATTTTTTAATATGTATGGTTTGTTTTCTGGCAACTTTATACCTCCCTTAAATACTTGTATATGTCTCTTCCAAACTCTTTAAGTTTATCTCTTTACCACACTCTTATGTATATGTCTTTTACCACACTCTTATGTATATGTCTTTTCCCACATTCTTATGTATATGTATTTACCACGCTCTTATGTATATGTCTTTACTCTGTCTTCAGCAATCAGTTCTAACTTATTAACTGAGTAGCATACTAATTTTCAAGAATCTTCCAGCCTTAATTTTCCAAAATTTTTTTTTTCTTTGTTAAAGTGCATTTACACTCATGTATGAAAGAAAATAAATTCAGGGGAATAGAATATACGACTTTGACAAAATTGTCATTCAAAAAATAAATACGCAGAAATAGCAAAGACTTAGCAATATGCTTATACCCTATTAATTACATAAGTTCTTGTTTAAGAATGCTGCAGAAAATGATTTAAAGCGCCCTCCTTAAACCTGTAGACGTCCGAAGCAATGGCTATTCTATATGTTGTTTTCAGAAAGTTTGATTAATTTGAATTGCAATACTATTGAACCATTTACATACCAGCATTCTCTGAGCAGAGATAGAAGTTACGTCCCTTACATTCTAGTCATTCGGGGTTATATTAATGACGCTCAATGGAACTTTTATTCCAATTCGTCGGAAAAATTATAAATTCGTTACATATGGCTGAATACAGTCCAGCTTTACAACATCACGCACAAATTCTGATATATTTTAGCATGTAATTGCAGACTTCCCATTAAAATTTGACTGCTTATAACAAGACCTCTGACTTGTAAAGCTCTTCAATGCTTTGAAAACAAATACGGTTTTAATGGCGATCAAATGAACTTTTTACTGATATTCTTCATAATGGTCTTAATTCTTATGTAGACAACATGACCATATCATGTGAATAACAAGCGGATCATATCTTAGGTAGACAACATGACCACCCTGTGTGAATAACAAGCTGATCATATTTTATGTAGACCATATGACCACACTGTGCGAAAAACAAGCTGATCATATCTCAAGTAGACAACATGACCACCTTATGTCAACAACAAGCTGATCATATTTTATGTAGACAACATGACCACCCTGTGTGAATAAAAGCTGATCATATTTTATGTAGACAACACGACCACCCTGTGTGAATAACAAGCTGATCATATTTTATGTAGACAACATGACCACCCTGTGTGAATAACAAGCTGGTCATATTTTATGTAGACAGCATGACCACCCTGTGTGAATAACAAGCTGATCATATTTTATGTAGACAACATGACCACCCTGGTCTTTGATTTGATTAATTCCATAGCTCTATGTCATAAAGTGCTTCGTCATAAAGTAACTGAAGGAATAGTTAATGTCATTTACAATTTACATTTGAATGCCAAGTATGAGTCGTATTATTATTATTTAAGGTAATATTGGAATTATACAATGGACAAATCTGTTACCTGCCCTGTTTTCCTTGCTATTTGTTGATTTCTTATCGACAGTTTATGATTGCCTTACTGATTTTTTGGATGATGTACATTTGTTAGTATATAACGATGATGTTGAAGTATGCTGATATTGCAAGTATTTTTATTGCAAACAAATGGAAATGTTGAGGTGAATGCATTAAAAACCAAGACAGCGGTTTTCAGCAAGCGCAAGCCTATAGTAAATCCAACCATTACGTATTATGATCACGTCTAAACACTCTTGGTGACTTGGTTTATGCAGGTATTAAATGTTCTACGATTTTTGTTAAATAAAGTTCTAGCTAAGCTTGTTGAACAGACAATGAGTTTCCATTTCTATGTAATAAAAATGCAAGAGATATGTTGACATATAAATATATAATTACAGTTTTTATAGTGCTCCTGCTATCATTTTGTTTTATGGGACTGATACCTGTAGGCTTTGAAAATAAAAAATATAATAAATTCCTTTTCTTTACATTAATACTTCGTGTTTTTTTTAGAAGGTGTCCGTAATTGAATGTCTGTCGTAAGTCAGGTTACCACCCAGCACATATTATCTATCTATCCATCTATCTATCTATCTATCTATCTATATATATATATATATATATATATATATATATATATATATATATATATATATATATATATATATATATATATACTTCGTGTTGTTTTGTTAGAAGATATCCGTAATTGAAATGTCTGTCGTAAGTCAGGCCGCCACATGGCATATATATATAAGAGATGCTTTTCAATCCATATGCTTGATTTATATTTGGGAACAAGAACTTGGAATAAGTATGGATTTTCTGAATTTTAGTAATTTAAAACTGTACAAATACTTGTAATCAGGTAGCTAATTATGTTGGACAAAGACTTGTTGACCAGTTTAAGCGGGCATCGTCTGAATCTTTCCTCAAGTGTCAGAACTCCAGAATCTTTAAATCGGAATACATCTTTGAGAAATACATCTGTATCCTTCCTACTGACCCATGGATAGCTCTTAGGAATATAAATTGCTGTAATCACACAAAGTCCAATCGAACAGGGTCACTTCTTGGGCTTATCCTGAGATGATAGAATATGCTATTAACTAATATGTGATGTAATCCAAAGAGGTGAGGAATATCATTATGTATTTGAATGTAAATTTCATACACATGGCACGCTAGATAGAGTTTGATAAATTGTTTTATTCTGTTTTCATTTGTTTGCTTATGTATAAGTTTCCCTTCCAGTAACTTATTATTTTTTCCTCTGGACACAGTTATGCTTGGGTTAGTAAATTGTATGTTTTTTGGTCACATACCCACATACAGATCTTGACTTATACAAAGATTTAACAGTCGAGTCGTGTACCTATTATTACAGTATGTTCATATGATGCGAGTGGTTGTCCTCCGTTCCCCGCTGACTGTAGGACCGAGTGCACCACAGCTGACAGCAATGGATGTTTCGTGTGCAATTGCATATATTTAGGTAGTCTATCTATCTATCCATCGATCTATCGATCTATCTATCTATCTATCGATCTATCTATCTATCTATCGATCTATCGATCTATCTCTCGATCTATCTATCTATATATTTATCGATTAATCGATCTGTCTATCGATCTATCTATCTATCTGTTGCATCACAACTGTACATTTTAATTAACCACAGAGCTAAAATGAGATTATCTTTACCTAGAATTGGCAGCATGTATCCGCACGTTTGCTGATGAATTGTGACGACTGTTCAGTATCCAACTTTTGTAAAGAAAAGGTAATAATTGAGACTTTAAGCTTGACACATACTCGACAAGATAAATGACACCTGGGGAAGGCCCATATAGAATATGCTCCTGGTGCCAAGATACACCACCTGGAAAATTTGGCCAGGAAGTCTGAGCCGCAAACAAACGTCAAAAAAGTAATTGTAGACATCGGAATTAATGACTGGCAAAAGAGTGATGCTCAAACTATCCGTGCAGAACTTAGGAAACTTAAGGATACTTTGGCAAAACAGGCGTTTTCCAATGCAAAATCTTCTTTCAACTGATAAATTATTCAACTGGTAAATTACTCTCCAAACCTTTCCACTGATGAACGCAGGAACTTGGTCAAGCTAAATTCTTTTATCTCCAAAAACTGATTTTATACCTAAACTAGAAAACTCCAAGTTCAGTACAGAGACTGACAACATACACTGGACGGACGAGACTGCGGCTACATATACTCTGCACTAGTGCATTTGTTTAACAGGTTTGGAATCCGAACACGGTTTACTTTCAAAAGGTCTAAAGTTTTTTTTACCGACACCGGAAAATATATATACTTTGAATTAGGATATAAAAGATTTTGAAAAGCATTTGCTGGTAAAATTTCATTTCACCTTTTTGGCAGCTCAGAAACGAAATATGCAGCCTCGTGATTCCAATTTCAAAAATAAAATACACTTGACAGCCTGCTTATGTACCAAAGGGTGTAACGAATTTCATTTCTGACATTAGAAATAAAAACATGCCTGACATTTTTATTCAGAATTCAAACCTGAGTGAATCAGAAATTAGGACGTTGCAAAATTTATTCAAAAACAAATCTTTTGTAACAAAGAAGACAGATAAGGGAAATGCCGTCGTTTTCATGGATCGGGATCAGTATATTTTGGAAGCGGAGCGACAATACAATTATTTGGAATATTATCAGCCTCTTTCGAAACCACTTTATTATGATACAACATTAGCAGTCAGACGTGAACTTGGAAAACTACGTGAAGGCGGTTTTTGGACAAAAGGCAATTAGGCTAAGTCATTCAGAACAATTCAAGACCAATGTATTATTTTATCCTCTTCCGAAAATTCACAAATCTGTGGAAACCTGGACTATAGGAAGGGAAGCTCTGCCAGGTAATTCCATTGTTTCAGATTGTTCTAGTGAGAATGAGCGTATTACCGAATGGATATATTTGTATTTAAACCCTTTGGCTCAATAACAGTTTTCATATGTTAAAGATACAAATGATTTTCTGAAAAACTTAGTAAAATTAAACCTCCTAAAAACTGTATTTTGATTACAGCAGATAATAACAGCCTTTATAATAACATCGAGCATGATCATGGATTGGCTGCTTGTAGAAAGGTGATGCTTGATACTCCGGATCCAAATCAACCGGATGATGAAATTTTAACTTTACTGAAAAATGTTCTTGAAAAGAACTATTTTATTTTTAACGAAAAAATGTGTATCCCCAAAAATGGTAAAGCTATGGGGATAGAATAAATGAAGATGGATTTTAGTCGCTTATCGGTAGCTACTGCCATGTGCAACTCATTTTATTTGTGAGCTTTTGCGCACTATTTAATTTGGGTTTGAACCGTTTACTTATGCCGTACTCGGATTGATCAAAGTATGCCCAGTTTCCTCTATCAGGCCGTCCCTATTTGCCAACATGCGCAAGTCGTATGAAATCATAATGTATATAGTTGTCCAATTTTCCTAATAGTGGAGATTGTTGTTTTAAACATTTGCCAATCATAGGCATAAGTTGCCTTTTATATTTTTCTGATCTTGATCAGTTAGCGTGGACATTTGATCAGTTAGCGTGGACATTTGATCATTTAGCGTGGACATTTGTGCAAAATGTCCGAAATTAAGTTTCTATGGCTGTCACCAATCGAAAATTAGGCAATTTTAATAGTTATTTAACCAAAGGGGCTCTCGTGGGGCCAATGTGAGAGCCCTGTTTTGTAGCTCTAAAAAGGGCTTTTTATACTGTGTCAGACTGTACTTTCCGCTCCTCGGATCTTCGGCTACGCACTGTTCCGCGGTCAGCCTCTAGTGATATTTCGACTCCAGGAACTCGTGGAGGTTATATCGTTCTGCCAGGAGCTCTGCCACCTCTGTCAGACTGGCTACTGAGTAGTCCCTTTTTGCTTTAATGCAGTACTGCTTCAATATGTGGACTCCAAAACGCCATTGGTCTGAGGACGCCAATCCTCTTTTAAGAGACCTCAAGCTAACGTATTTTACAGAGTTTATGAAGTGTCTTGCCTTTTTATGTTCAAAGCAGTCTCCTTTAAACCCATGATCTCCATTCTAGGCCGTTTTCGTCGTCTTCGCTGGAGGTGTGGAGCAGTTTGCATTACACCTTTGCATTATGCGACGTCATGGTCATAAGTTCCGTCTTGAATAGATGTTTTTACTAATATAAAGAGAAATCTCAGACAACAAAAAGTAAGATACCGTGTTCCATGGAACCCTTGTTTTATGTAAGAGGTGCTATCCAGGAATGATAAAAACAACAACAGAATCTATCAAACGCCAAGCTCTTACGTTACCCTTGGTTACAAGGTAAATATTTTCTTGACATCTTTTATATATAGGATCTAAGTATACAATATTCCAATGGATTGGTTAGTATATATCTGCTTGAAGTCAAGTTTTAATTAATAGTTTTTAAACTTATAGATGAGCAAAGTGTTACCGTCATCGAATACATAATCTTCAAAAGCATTAATTAAAATTATTTATTTTCCTAGTAAGTGAAGGCAACAATCAACCCGCGGGCGTTGTTGAGAACGGCTGCCCTGTTTTTCCAGCAAGTGGCTGTTTGCCATCGTGTACTTCAATGGATGACAAAGGATGCATTGTTTGCACGTGCTTAAATGCAGGTAGTGAATCTATCTATCTATCGAGCGAGCGAGTTTTAAATACCAGCAGGACCATTATAAGTTAACGCAAGATTTATGTACAGTGACCACACCCGAGGGTGTGTGTGTGTGTCTGTGTGCGTGTGTGTGTGTGTGTGTGTGTGTGTGTGTGTGTGTGTGTGTGAGAGAGAGAGAGATTGAGACTATATTTAAGGATTAGTGCCCGACACATTAGGGGAGGGCACTTGTGAACAAATCCAGTTTCAGAATGACACACGAGGAAACCAAATATTTGTGCCGCTAAGGGGGTAGTTACTATATATTTCAGTATACTGAATTCAGTCAGATAAAATGAAGTGACAGCAAGTTTTCATCGAGAATACTGTTTTGTTACTGAAGTGGATCTAACTGATGTCATACCAATTTTGCTTAACTTGATGTGCCTTCACGTGAAATTAGCATCGACGCCACTAGTTCATTAGGCGAGGGCACTAGTTCCTCTCGTGAGGTAAATACACCATTAGCATGACTGGCTGAAACCAAGCAGAATTTTACTTTAAGTCACGTGATATGAATTCTCATCCATGATTGGTTCATATTATAAGTGGTATACTTACAATACATACAGACTCAATAGAGAGTGATGGAAGGCATGGAAAGTACGGAGTTCTGGTCCGCCTTTATAACTATTAATTCTTATTTCAATTTGTGTTACTCACTACTCCGTCACTTCGCGGGATGCTGCTTCGCGGCTCACTTCTCCGCAACTGTTACAATATATTTTCATCCCAAACATTTTAGTTCACCCAGTAGCCCAGAAACTAGTAAACCTCATATTACTCATTGTAATTGACTAAACCAAAACTCACACACACACATTACAACCAGTAATATCAATAACCCAGAAGCTTACACATTACAGCTCATTGGCTTATGTTTCGTCAAATATCTGAGTTTGACATATGAATAAGCAATTCGTAAACAGAATCATCACTACATGACGTACAGATTAATTTAAAAGAAATGTAAATGAGTACAGATTTTACGCTGGCAGCAATAAATTATGATTTTTTAATGACACGGAACCATGCTTGAAGAAAGTCATTATTCGGAAAATTCGACAAGTTGGTTCTGTAAAGGTTCAGCTAAATTTAACGATTAGGCTTATGACGAGACCAACACAAGTAGGAAAGAAGGTTGAGCACAGAACATTTTACCACTCAACAAGAGATATGAACTCAATGAACAAAGGTGAAATGGATAATGTCATTGGGGTTTGTTTGACATCCTGCATAGTACAAAATTGGACAGGAAGTAAGCAAAAACACGAGATGGATGTTGGACAGGATTTCATTTTTAACATTATACGTAGATAGGCATTAACCGCCTAGAGGAATTATTTCAGTTCTCTGTGCGTTGGGCACTATAATCCCTTCTTTAATTTTTGTTATACAACGTTGTTAGACTAACTGCAGCAGAAAATCAAACAAATATATAATGGACTTCGGAGAACGAAGACTCTTTGCCAGTGGCAAGGTGTTCTGGAGAACAACAGCAAAGCTGAACAGTAGTAACAGCTAAGCATATCACATTCATAAGTGTTACAGACCAATAGTTTACAGAGGTACTGATTGCAATCAGGTGTTTAGCTGCTTATTGGGTAGGATATAACAACTAGCCTGTAACAAATTAAGATAAATATATGCAAAACTTGTATTCACAGAGGACGTTGAAAAACATTATAACTCAACAAATAAATGCCATATCTGAAAGAAAAATATTTCAAGTCAAAGACAGAGACAGACAAGTACAAAAGGACAGCTCATAAAGATTGCGATTTGAATTTGAGATACGAAAATATGTCCCTCTATTCCAACATAACTTATCTGGTTACGACAGTGATCTTTTTATCAAAACTGTTGTGAAAACTTATCCGGGTAATGATGTATAAATAATACCGAATAACGATGAGAAATATATTTCATTCAGCAAGGATTTTATAGTCGATAGATTCACGAAGGATAACAAGAAAGGAGCATTGAAAAGAACGATAAGATTTGTAGATAGTTTGTGATTCATCAGTTGCCTAAGAAATTTAAACAATGACAAATTCGTTAAAATGATGAAACATTTTGGTGCGATAAAACCTACAAATTTGAGTTAAGACAGTTATCCGTACGAGTACATGGATAGCTTTGGACGATTTCTCAAAACAGCTATAGATCAAAGGAAAAGTATTGTTCAAATCGGAGTAATTCGAACATATCAGATGACGATTACCAGTATGTTAATGATATAATATCACAATTGAACCTTCAAACATTAGGTGATCTTACAACTATTACTGAGAAAATATACTTTATTCTTGTGTAACATTTTTGAGGAGTTTTGTAATGTGGGTATGAAACATTGCAAACTTGACCCGGCACATTATTCCAGTGCATCCGATTTAGCTCATGAGGTTTTGAAATAGAAGTTTTGACAGACTATTATATGTTTTTGGTGATCGAGAGGTTAATAAAAGGTACTAGCATGACTACACAGATACGGCAAAGCAAATCACAAATTCTATAAGATTGAAAGATAAAAACATAATAGTGACTAAGAAAGGTCGAGGTCATATGACATGTATCAAAACTTTAACAAGTTATAAGGGTGGGCAATGAGCCAATACATGCCTGTAAATAACTTCAGACGAAAGAATGAGAAACATCCCCGATCTTAAAGACACAGGGTATATTTTAGAAGTGGATTTGGAGATAACAACATTTCAGAATGATCATGTTAAGGACTTATGTACGCTGTCTCAATTGTACTTCCTGAGATTGCACATATATGGCAGCCCTTTTATCGTCACCGAGATTTTCTCTATTGTTAAGTTGAAAAACTGATCAGGACCACTTTCTCCACTTCCTTTGCACAGTATCAAAACACTCTTCAAGTTCATTCTAGGAAAATCAAGAGTGATGTTCTTTAAAGGTGTATTAGCTGCTAAGTCTATAATTCTCTCCCTAGCGACAAAGTCGAAAAAGAAAACGGGTCCGTTCGTGTATTTGTCATTTATATCATTTATCATCTGAACAATTGACTAGGATGTAATTGTATCGTACAAATATTGTCTACTTTGTCGACATAATTCTATCACTTCAACCTCTTTGGCGAATGTAATGCTAACTATGAAAGAGCACATGGATACAGTGAACAATGATGTGTTAGTATATGGAAGTCAAGCGGTATCCTAAACTTTTTTCCATACACAATCAACTGTACACCATCAGTACCAGTAATTTGCGCTTCACCTGCTCCTGATCGTAATTTTCAAAATTTTAAATAATGAAACCTTGCTCGAACCTTTTTGCTCTAACCGATACAGGTAACAACAAATATTTGCATGTCGTGAAAATGTTCTGGTCATTTTATTTGAAAAGATCAACGTATGCATATGATGGGGTTATGTCTTTCACGAGCATTCTGCCCAAACTATTCACCACTGCATTGTTTGCATCTCCGTTTACCTTCATGTCAAACGATACCAAGATT
Source organism: Margaritifera margaritifera (assembly GCA_029931535.1). NCBI lineage: Eukaryota > Metazoa > Mollusca > Bivalvia > Unionida > Margaritiferidae > Margaritifera > Margaritifera margaritifera. The sequence continues at coordinate 1,900,219 of JAQPZY010001434.1, read as the reverse complement.
CTACCAGGTACAATTATGATATTTGAGATGATCTTTGGTATGCAAACTTGCAAAGTTTCCTCAGGTTAAGTGCTGTTGGGGTATGTGTGGTACAGTGATGTGTTGGATTTAGGCTTTGAACTCTTTTGCGATATCTTCTTCTGCCTCTCTTTTTTTGGAATTACGTATATCCATACGTCGTCATATTCGCTTTTTAGTGTGCAAAGAAAAAGTCTACACACATCTGAAAGCAAGATACACATTTACATCCAACACAATTGCAATGAAATTGAATTGATCATCAGAAGATTGATATAAATCATTTAGATTAGGATGCCTCTGTTTTTCAATTTTTACTTTAATATCAGGGTTATTTCAGCTATGCATATCATCATCATCTCTATGAGAAGATTCATGCAGAGAAAAAATCAGCGTCCAAGTTTTTAAAATGCTTATTGACCAAGCTTTACTCTCTCAATCTTTCATTCAAGCAGTCAAGTGTCTTCGATCTGTGTTCATTCAGCTCTTGAGGTTTTCGTTCTTACTCCTCCATTGTCTGTTCCTGTGTCATTCTCTATTCATTAGATCCATCAGTATCAAATAATTTGAACATAAAGTTTGCTTCCTGCAAATACTAAATCGTCACCTATTGTTCCTACAACGATAACTGCTGCAGTACGAATTCGTTGTATTTAACAGTAGGAAATATTGAACTGCTGCCAGTATTGATATTACATCCTGACTGAATACATCCTTAATTTTTATTCATTCGAATCATTACATAATTTTTCTCTTCCATATAGTATGTATTTGTGTCGTTAGCGCTGTAAAAATTAGACATGGATTCCTTTTATGTCCAACGAGTAGGCAAAATGCTTGTTGTCTACATTAATGCAATTTTGAAAAAATTAAAGCCTAAAACTTCTGTAGGAAAAGAAAGTGTGTGTGTTTTTTACGAGTTGTTCAGAAACATTGTAATACCCAACAACTAAACGTATTCTCTGTAATGAAATGGATAATTTGCATTTCTCATGGCAATGGAATTGGAAAAATATATTTCTAACGGTGTGAGTTAATTGTTATATAACTCTCTTTCAAATTGCTTTCTTGAAAGATTGTATTTAATTTCTTCCCTTCTTTTTCCCGATTGAGCTTTTCATGTCTATGTACCCGTTGAACAGGTTGACGATAAAAATGAACTCGTCATTGCTGATTTCTTTGTTAGCTCTGTCAATAAGGTGTACCGGAGGTACATCGTTCTCAGTGATCACTTTACTTATCACTTCATCGATAGTGTTTAACTTTTTGACGGCAGGGTGTTACTATTTAATTATGTTTATAAATCGTTTTACGAATGGTATTTTCATTCAAAGCCTTTGAAACAATTCCTATAACTTATGTGCTAAATCCTGTACAAGTTAGTGGAATCACTATGTCAATAGCTATTCCCGATAAACACAATCCAGCTTTTGAAATATCTGCACCAGCTGAAACTGTTTCCATACTTGAAGTTGATTGCGAACTGACTAAAAGGAACTGGAATGATCACCTTTTTAACTTCTTCAATATCCATTTTTGATGATGGGTCAATTGTTAACCTTAATAGCTTTTTTCAGAAACATGTTGTAGGCAATAGTAAGAGCACGGTATTCATGTTGAGTTGTAAATTGTGTTGAGAATTTTTTATATTTCGCTGGACATGTTGTTATTTGTCTAGCTGAAAAAGTATTCAACGGCGCGAAGACTTAATGCTATAGTTAAGATGACTTTACACTCGATTGTACAAGTTGTTTCGAGTGTTGAAAAGTGGCACAATCCATTCTCTATAAGGTAGTGAGTAAACATTGAATGATCAGCTGTGCAATTTATTCAATATCGGTGTTTGATGGTGGATCAATAGAGATCATAAAAACACATTTGTCAAAAGCACGCTGAAGGCAACAACGAGAGCAGCTTTAATTAAGTGCAGCATCAAAATCAGAGTTAATAATTTTTTTCGCTCGATATTTTATTTATCTAGAAAAACTTTAGTCAACTGGAGAAGAGATTTAACGTTATGTTAAAACATTTCTGGTATTGGGTAGTACTTCGTACAGACTTCGCAATTGTATGATTCTGGCATGGTTAGAAAATGTCGTTGCAATTTTATTGATTGGTTGTTGTTATTTTTAGCATCTTGTACCACTGTGTGTTGAAGACAATGTGAAGCACCTTAATGTTTGCTCAAACTAAACCAGATTGTCACAACAGCTACAGCACCACCACTTAAATAATAGACTGCGTTGAGTTTGTTTCATTTGTGTAACGTAATGTGATTTTGAGATTAAAGCTCCTTCTTTAATCGTTCAGCTTTGACTGTTTTAATGCCAGGAACTTTTCCCAAGTTGCCTATCAAATTCAGCTTTACGAATAAAAGGTAATACGTGTACCATTAATTGGTTTCTTTAGAAGGTGGCTAAACTTTACACATCCTAAAAAGTAAATGAAGATAATCTAGACCTAGATCATTTCATACCGTGTTCGTCGTTTGTTCTCTCTCATCCTGAACAGCATATAACATATTTCAGCTGGACAAATACGAGATACATGATGACCAGCTAAAACAGTTAAACAAAATGATAAAATCCCATCGAGCAAAGAGAAAGAAACTTAACATAAAAAGTTGAGCTATTGACGATGGCAAACTTCATCATTGATGAGATCTTGCACAGTATTTTCTAATCATTTGTTTTCAATGTAAGACTCTATTGCATGGTAATTAGTTACACATTTATTGGGCAAACATATTTTCAACATTGTGCCATACCCAGTCTTCGTCATATATTTCACCATTGCTTTATGTTGTTTTGTTCAAATCTAAATGTTTTAGCGTTATCAAATGACTGGTCAAGCAGATAGAGGCTATCCTAGCTAAAATGACAAAAGTCCTGTGTAATATCTGATTCCATTGGATGTCATATAGTCATCTTTATGCTCGTTTTTTCAAATATCCAAGCGGTTTTCGGAAGAATTTTTCTAATCAGCGATGTCACTGTGTAAATTACAACATCTGGCAATGATTTGAAGACTTTAGAAGCTCTAGCATTTCCTTCACATGTTTTCAACTCTTTTCAGCAAACCTTTTATTTATTATTATACATTTCATTTGTTATAGCTATGTTTAAGTCCTGATTTGTACTCTTCAATCTCATGTATTGTCACAGGATACAGAGATCTATTTTGGTCTTCGATAAATCCCAATTCTTTTTCCAGTTGTGATTTATCCATTTTGTTCACGATTTAAATAACCAAGAATTTGCTAAAGGTGGAGATTTTCAACTTGAAGAAATTAAAAGTCCTGTTTACGATGATGATGATGTTGTAGATAAACGAAAAATAGAAGCTTATTATACTGTAAATCTTGCTACTGGTATCTGAAAATACAATAGGTAGTTGAAAACGTTACACTTTTTGACGAATACAGCAAAACAATAAACGGATAAAAATGGGACTTAAAAGTAACCAATCGCAATATGACTTGATACGAAACGACTTGAAAATACATTCTTGAATGCTTATTATGAAAAGCCTGATGGCAGTTGACTTCCAATATCAAGGAATGGAGACATGAAAGGAATGCTAGATTGAAGAGCTATATCAAATAACACATGAAGTAATTTTTAAATCATGTTAGGTTGGACAAGGCAAGACAGGCAATGTGCAATTCCTACAGAGAAATATGTTGATGGTTCTGTAGAGGGGACACAACCCAAAATCCGCTTGAGCCTACTGTTGATCAAAGCCAACGAATACGAGTGCAGGAGAGCATCGAAATGCAAACAATGGACATAACTGAACCATTTAACGAACAGGTCAGAAAAGCTGAAAACAGTTGTATTTAAACAAGTGAGAAAAAGAGTATTTGCTGCACAAGAGGAAAGAAAATTAATAGGTTACGTAAACACTGTAGACATAGTCAAATCTTAAATAGAATTTAAGAAACTTTATGTCGAAATGTGTGAAAAACATATTAAAGAACTAAAAATTGAAATCAGCAAAGAAATAGACCCAAAGAAATAGAACAACTGGAAAGTATTAGAAACATAAGAGGAAGTAGTCGGACATCTAACACAGATGGAGAGCAGTTTTAGAGAAGACGCTGGTGAAATCAATTAAAAAGTGAGGATAAACTTATCATGAGGTGAAAGGCTGAAACAACTGTTAAAAAACAGGGTGTAAAAATAGCTGCTATAACAACAGCGGTTGCAATGACAATACTAACAGTTGCTCTATCTATAGCAAATTTGGCAAGATGTGTTGCTTTTTTCTACTCCCCAACTTTTCATACTTCACCTACTATTCCTCCTACTCCACCTACTGCTTCTTGTACAGGCGAATCATTTTTAGTCATTTTCATAAAAGGTTTGAAATAGTTAGGAAATTATTTGTTTGGTTTCGCCAAAAGATCAGCAGCAACATTACCAAAAATTATTGACTGGTTATTCAGGTGTGCTATACAAATTGTTTCTTTCCTTGCTGAACACATTATTTTACTTGTCTTGGCATTAGTAGGTTTGTTACTAGCATTTTTGCACAAAAGTGTTCAGAAAGCAACTAGAAGAGTTAGAGGTTAGTAACCTATTTCAAAAAGTAAACAATAGCAGCTCTCAAAATCATGAGTATCAAAATAAATGATTCTTTATTTCATGATCGATGTCATGTTTTGACGTTTCTAAATCGCCATGTGACCTTTGAGTATCCGATTATTGGTCGTGCCCGACGGCGTAGTTGTCCTGAGAACAGGATTGTCGTCGTTGTCTTGAAGAGACACGCCTTGTCGTGTAGCGACATCATTATCTCAGACCTTCTTTTCTTCGTATTTGTACCCACTTTGTTTTGTTGCTTGTCATTTACTTGTTTCTTGTCGAACTGTCGCAGATTGTATGTCAGTCTTTCGAATACTTTTTTTTCACTAACTTGGTATTGATGGAGGGTTTCACCCAAGTTTAAAGGAATCACCTGATTTTTGTAAATTGTTGTTTCTGACGATACTACCCATTTCATAACCATGTCACTGGGTGACAAAAAGATACCATTACCTCTAACAGTATAGTCCAGTTTCACTTTTGAGTTTGTTATGCATCGTTGGAATTTTGCCATAATGTTTTCATTTGTGTAGTAACCTTGCTGTCATAGTATTAGTAGCTTCATTAGCTTTTTAACAATGTCTGATACATTGGCAACATATTACGTAATATACCTTTGAAATACTTTCATCTGTCAGGCCATTACTATCCTGCAGAAAGAAGTTTGTTTAACTAGTAAATTCACTCATCAGCACTTCCAATGTAAAATTTTTAACTATGTATGATTTTGTCAAACCGAAATCATCAGTCTTTTATTTCTTTATCTAATATGTAATCCTCCTCATGACCCGTTACATCCATCTATCATTCATCGCTTCTTGATTTGTGCCCCTGAAGTATCTCGAGTCATGATGTGGTGAAATATTAAAATTGTTACATATCAAAGTAAATTGTTTTAAGTTAAAAGTTATAATTCAATTTTTGTATGCATAGGAATCGGGTAAATATATTGTACATTGATGCAGCAGCTTTCGCATCTGAAAATAAACCTGGAATTTGTATACTGAATTTGCTAAGTTTGGTACAGTATCTGGAAAAGTACATAGTACAGTACCTGGAAATTTTTGTCAATAAAATGCCAATATGAAATTCCTCAAACATCTACATTGCATAGTGTAGTTGATTCTTGCACAGTTTATGTCACACTCTGGTCTGTATCTTTTCATAGAGTCATCAATGTCAAATTTTAAGGTGAAGTTTTCACTAATGTTCAGTGGCATGTAAGTGAAAAATATATTTCTCAGTGTAGTAAATTTGTAACTCGCTAAATAGTTGTGCAGTATCTGTGTTTACTGGAACGTTTGCTAAGTTGCAGGACAAAGGTAAGGTACTGTACTTGTTATTGTCTTAAATCTGAAATTCATCTCTGGAGATGTGGACAGTTTAGCAGTAGAGGCTATTACTTTTCACTGGAGTCATTCCATATTTTTTTTTAGAATCCACTAAAGGCGAGTCTACGATGCCTACAAAAGCAGTATAGTGCCTGCGTCTATGAGTGAATCTAGTTGAGTCCTTTTAACTGCGACAACGTGATGAGCATTGTTATCTGTATATGAAATTTACTTTTCTTTTGTAAATATATTTGATCTTCTATTTACTGCTTTTCCACATTCACGTGTAGTTCTCTGTTGATTTTTCACCATAATGTGTCTATTCCTCCACCGTAATACCATATTAATCTCGTACGTGTAGCGCAATCTGTGTATCTCTGATAAACTGTATTTCGTTTTTTCATTACTTCTACCCCAGCTTTACTTGTTACATTTGTAACATTTCTTCTTTCATCGTTGGCAGAGACAACGAAGTACACCGCAGGTGCAACAGAACATATCTATAGACCAGACGATTCTAACATTTGGTTTTTTTCAGCAGGTAAATTTCAGTTACTACCGGATGTCTTTGAAAACTGGCTCGTCAAAATCTGTATTTCCGCACACTGTGAAAGGTATACTGGTTTTTATGTCAAGATGGTATACAAACTCTTCTCAGATCAACTGAATTTGATTAGTTTTGTGGTAGTGTTTTGTAAAATATAGTTTGTATCAACTTAATATGTCTCCTTTCATTTCTTCTGCTTAAGGACATTGCCTACACTCTAGTCGGCTTGTCACGTTTTTTACATGTACCATTTTTTTGTTTAACTGTGATGTTTTGGCTGTACTTTTCTTTTCCACTCTGGTTTTGTGATCAATACAAATTCGCATGCTGTACGTATTTTACCTCCATTATATTCTAATGCGCTGTTTTCCCCACATCGGTCACAGTCTGCAAACTCTCATGGTCTCCAAAATATTGTAAAGTTTGTGCGCGTCATCTTATTTGTCTTGCTTCTCTTGCAGAGATAATTCTCGGTCGTAAAACATGCCCTCTATATCCTCTCCCTTCAAGTCTTCAAGTTTCTAAACTACCAGTTCACCTATAATTACCTCCCTGATTTTAAATATATCTCCTGTAAATTTAGTAAGGTAGCCCTTTGCAAAAATTGTTTTATATTTCTATATTCTGTTTCACCAATTTTGAATTTATGAGTTCCATATTTATCAACTGATAAATAACCGAATAGACTAATCATTCCTTTTAAACTAATTTCTTCCTCGCTCGCTTTAACAGGAGTCATGTCTATTGACGTGTGAAGAGTGTTACTATATCCATGAGTTAACTTTGGTAAGACATCAATCCATTTTCTGGTTTCATTTTGAGTGGAATACTTCCACATTCGAGTCTTTAATGTTCTGATAAATGTTTTTCCACTACAGATGCTTTTAGTGCGCGTATGTTGAAAAATATTAAATGTTTTCCTTCCTCAGCAAATCCTTCACTTTCACGTTCTAAAACTCTTTCCCCTCATCAAATGCGCCAATTATGTCCTCTCCTTTCTTGAATTTTTCTTTCTGAGCCCCAGCGTATTTTTAAAAATGTATGTATCATTATCAAGATGTATTTATAATTTTCATTGCATTTTTCATACTCTTGCATGTCAACATTGTCTGCTTGCCACTGGTCATCCACGTGACTAACATATATCTTTCTGTATAGAATTATATTCAATCTTGCTTGTGTAATATGTAAGTAGATTGTTAGATTAGCCATTCGTTCAATTCGGTGTATTTCATTGTATATTTGTCCTCTTTAATTTGTTCCCACAACTGAATGATACTTCTACAAGCAGCGGAACTTTCAGTATCGTAGTAAATGTGCATAAAACAGTATAAAAGATTCCAGAGAATACTTTAAGCTTGATAAATTAACTTTAGGCTTTAGCAACTATTCAACAGTACATCAAACTACAAATCGTACTTTTATTTTCATCAATTTGCAACATTTGTTCAAATTGTTCAAGCATATGGATGAGTGCAGATTTATGTCGAAAATTTTGCCATTCTTTCGGTTGATTAAAAAACATCTAATTCGTATACTAAGCCACCATGTGATGTGTTTCGTTTAACTTTAATAGAACTTTGTTTTGAGCAAATTGTATCACTGTTTTTAAGAATCGTTGTGGATTGACCTTGTAAAGTTTACGAGAATCTTCAAGTCGTATTGCAACAAATTTGAGTATTCATCTACATCACATACGTAATCTAATCTTTCTTCGTTCAGTACTATTGTGATCATCTTACAACCAAGGTTGATACTGCCTATCTCGATTCTATTGTCATTGAATGCAATTTGTAAGTCTGCTTCTTTCCTGAAAAAAATTGCCGGGTATCTTTTTTAATGTTTTAATTAGCTTTGACCACACTTTTATCGCATCCAAACTTGTAAACAAACACACATAATTTCTTAATACCGAGATTGTTGCTTTGACGTTAAATTATATTACCGCTCTGAGAACTGTTGAGTTTATCACGATGTAGTTTGGTGCCATTATTTATGTTGTGCAGAGAATGTCAAATTATTTCTTTCAGTGATTTTTAGTACCACAATCATAACATTTTATCAACTCTAGATATTTATGTGGTAAGGATTCAATAACACGATAGTGTGTGGTACATGGATTATCTTCATTTATTATAGTAGCTAAGTTTCAGTAGTATGATAGCAGGTGGTTCAATGATCATAGCACAATATGCGCGTGTACATTATTATGGCCCAGTCGTTCAAAAGTGTTTTTTTCTTCTTCTTCACGTATTTGTACGGAAAGTGGTCCAGCACGGAAATATCCCTATCGTCTAGGAACATGGGAGTACAAGAGTAGACAAATAATGACAGCTGTCATTCGAAATAACCAGTGCATAAATTTTAATTTTATTTGTTGTACGTGGGTGATTAATCAATGCATCAGTTTTTATTGCATTTGTTGTGCATGGTCGACAGAGACAGTCGTTATTTACCTACTCATGATCAGTTCTGAATTAATAGGGTTTTGACCTAGGTGTACCGTGTAGTTCATCCTTGAAAAGTCCAGGAATTTATTTGTTTACTAGCGGTATTTTAATGAGTTATTATTTTATAATCGCTAGTTTCACACAACTTGATGTTATCTGTCATGTCATTGTAAAAGTTTTCTATGTCAACACTGATTAATAATGAATCCGTATCGATCGTAAGAAGTTGCATTCTATCACTATATTAGTGTTTTAATCTTCATATGGTAAGATGCGAATAGCAACCATTTAAATAAAAATAATACTGTAATTCCACTGTAAATAGGTTTGGTTAATTTGATTTTCTTGTTTTTCATGCTGACCAAAACATAATCTTTATCTATTATATTTCTACTAGCGAATGAATGATACTTTTGACATTTTGAATATTTCTTTTCATCTCAACATATCTTTACTGAGGGACAAAGGACACTTACGAAGACAAGCAAACACTAAAACAAAAAGTGGTGGTGGTGATGGTGGTGGTGAGAGGGAACTATTTACATTATGGCACAAAGAAAACTTCCTGCGAAATTAAAGAAAACAGGATAGTAAAGAAATAGTCCAATTCAACGAGAATAGCCAACTTCATCTCTATGCTTTCTAGATTAGCAAAGAACAAAAGGTCCTTGCATGAAACAAATGGCATAGGTAAACAATTTTAAGTGTGTGTAATAAAAAAAGAGAAAACCTTTGAATCGGTTAACACTGGAAAAGACTGACGCGGTGGATAAAAGGCAGCGCCCTAATTAGGTATAAACTTGCTCTAAAGAAACACAAAATAAAAGAACAACCAACTGAGCATGTATATTAATTTTAAATTTGCAGAAAATTATATATTTACGATTTGCCTACTAAGAGTTTTGTAAGCTAGTATTCCTATTTTTCAATTCGTGGGGTCTAACTATTAATGCCCTTAGTCATTGCACTCTAGGAAAGTTTTCTTGTATACACAGTTGTCTAGTCGAAACTTGTCACCTCAGTAAAAATTATAATTAGACAGTACGAGTTACCTATACTGAACAAACAGCTTTCATTCGTTTTACTAGAATTAATTTAAGCAGATTTTTAATTGTGTCTTCCCAAATAAGAGAAATAAATTGAATATCTTTTAAGATGAGTTTCTCAGATCGGCGAAAAATATTTCCATGGGATCCGATCACATTTTGATTTGTCTCTCACATCTCACTCCCCATCAAATTGGTCGTGGGGGAAGACAACCGGTATACATTCAGAATCTTTCAGAATCTAACTATTGTGAGTAGAATTTAGAAAATAGAAATAGCATATCAAAGTACTAGAGAATTTGAGAAACATTTTTGTAAGCTTGACTTCGGATAAAGATTCACACGGTATTCATTTTACAGCTTTGTACTTTTCTCGCCTATAAATGGTATTTTTATCATTATATTGTCTCATATATATACCATTTTAAATTTGTGTTTAAGAATGGTGTCCTCTTTCAAAGATTCGAACTTTTTGTAAAGTTTCTTTTATCTGTCTCTTATGACTTAGAAAACGCTTTGTGAACAAGTAACAAGGTGATTCTGACTTTTGATTTTAATTGAATGATAATAGCATTTCATGCATTTTCTCACTTTTAGATGTGATGTTGGTGTTTTATTTATTTATTTACTTATTTATTTATTCAAGTGCCCACAACCAAAACAACGACGACAACAACCACCACAACACCCATGCCCCCGACCCTGACAACAAGAGATCGTCTTTGCAATGTTGGAGGCTATCTTCTGCCATGCAAAGCAATGACGCCAACAACCATGTCCCCGTTTCGGACAACACGAATACGTCTTTGCAATGTTGGAGGCGTACTACAGCCATGCCATTGAAATTCCGGTTGATAAAGCGGACACAACAGCATTGTTCTGTCTAACTAACGTGCAATTGACAATAAAGGAAATGTGTCTTGATGTTATCTTCTTTACATATCCTAATGTTAGAACTTGTAACTCGCAAGTGCACTGTAGCAACATACCATTGTTTATGTAGTCTACTGCAAAAGAAATTCAAAAAGCGTCAATGTTTGGCCCTAAAATGGCTAAAAAAAAGAAACGTTCTACATTTGCCATGCAAATATCAATGAGTGGTGACGGTTTTATTCCTAAGTTGTGCAGTATAAATGTATATAGGTATGTATGTACGCCTTTTGAGTCAAAGCTTGTATTTAGGTATTAGTTAAGGGAGGATTTATTCATACGATAGCTTTTGAATTGTATTTCAAGCAATCGATATCAATACTTTCTTCAGTGTTATTAATAACAGTCATACCTTCTTTGACTTTGAATATGTATATTTCAAAGGGAACCGCGGTAGGTCAGATGGTAGGGCGTCGTAATCGTATTCCAATGCTAGCAAGTCGATTCCCTCCCAGGCCAGTCTTGGTCGGCTGCCTTGCAAAAGGCAATTGGCTCGCATTTCCTTGGCATTATATAGCCAATAATGTGTTAAAAGTGCGTTTCAAATTCTTACACACATACACAAATGTCAAGGTTTTAAAAACCATCTGGAATTAAAACAGCCTTTGTTTTATTAATGTATAGTTGATGTAATAGAATATGTTACTTTTTATTTCATTTGAAAGATTGTCATAACCAACAACAAAAGCTATTCTCTGCAACGACATGGATAGTTTGCCATTTCTGTTGTAAATGAGATTGTCTAGATAAACTTCCTTTTCAGGGAGTCCGCCGATTGTAATATAGCTTTCCATGTGTATAGGAGACATGTATACAACCGAGAGTTAAGCTATTATTTTCAATTGCTCTTAACTTGTTACCGCCGTTGTTGTAACAATTATATATTTCCGAATTCTTTCTTCCTTTATTTCTTTCTCCCCATTTAAGGTCTTCAGTATCTTGGCTTTCTGTGTTGCTTATTTTCTTCCTGATTGTATTCTGTATCTCCTGGTATCTGTTTTACTCGGGAAACTATCAAATTAAATTGCTCATGACTAATATAGTTATGTCTTATTTGCCCTACTCACCATATCACCATAACATCAATAATGTTTAACTTACTTATTACAAAAGTTATTATATAATCGTCTTTTAAAACTTTGTTCTATAGTAACCTTCCTTGAAAGCTTTAGCCGAAAACCACAGTAAAGTTGCACAAAACCCGTTTAAAGCCAGAGTAATGATACATCCTGTTGTTATTCATTCAGCTCATAAACCTACGCTTGCAACACCCGTTTGATCTGAAACGGTATCAGTACTAAACTCTTTCCAGTTTAGAAACTTATATACTGTTTTGTATTTCATTCAATGACCTTTGAGATGTTCAGTATCTTCCACTGCCAAATCAATTTTTTGTTCGTTCATCTTTTGGAACCTAAAATTAATACCATTGTCATTGGCATTGTAGGATACGAATGTGGTGCAATTGCTATTTTCTCTCCCATTTATATGTATGAAATAGACAACTAATATTTAGGATTTGAATGACATTTACTGGGCTTTATTTTTGTCGTTCGTTATTTGTTGACTCTTTGGCTTTGATTATTTTGTAGTTTTGTTCGGTTTGATTTTTCAACATTCAAATGTAATTATCCTTATACCCACAAGAGCTCATTTATTGTACTACTTAATGACTTAATTATTTTGTCTGGTTGGACTCCGTGTGCTATGAAGTGTCAGTTGTAAATGGTCTAATGAAATTAGATTTATCTACTTTTTGACTGTTTTAAATCCATGTTTGTTAGTGCACATATAGATATATAGAGTTAATTGTTGCATGGTAAGTAGTGCCGTTTATGTTATGTTAAGGCGTGTTAAAAATGACAAATAGAAAAGTAATAACAGAGCGTCATAAAGGTAATGGCTACTTCAAATCCTACATGAAGGAGTACCATACAAGTGGATAGAACAAAATAAAAACTACGTTAGAAACTGGGGAGAACCAAACAGAAAACACAATCATGAATACATGAAATAGTACAGACATCAAAGATACCACAAGGAGGACAGTTTTAGGCTGAATCACATGGCAAATGCTAGTATTTTACAAATCAAAACATCAAATCAGATACTACGCTGAAAACACTCGGTGTTATATATATATATATATATATATATATATATATATATATATATATATATATATATATATATATATATATTTATATTTATATATATATATATTGATTTCCACACGAGATGAATAAACTGTACTCAATGTGTTGATGAAAGCAATATTGACTTGATCATGTTATTCATTGTGCTTCTTTGACTTATTTGACACAGAACAATAGAGAAAGTGCTTTAACTGGTAAAGCACCAAATGTATGAAAGCCAGTGATAACAGGTCTAATAAATTATACAATGCCATATATAGGAGATATATGAGCATGCAAAAAATATCGAGACTTTCAGAACTGTCAACTTTATGATTTAGGAGATTTTGAATCATATCTCTCAGTCTGTTTTATCTCTGTTTTGTTTTCATTATAGATTTAACTTTGTAATATATAGATGCTCCAGTAACAACCCCAATTATTGCAACTGTGATCAAAGGTAAGAATACATCAATAACAAAGCATCCAGTACACATTTATTCCCCATTATTTTCTGTGCTTTGTTTTTCTCTGTGGACTTTTTTAATTGATGCGTTTGTATGTTATCAAGTTAGCACTCAATGCAAATAGAGGTAATCCCAACTTAAACGATAAAGAGCCAAGAAAGTATCTAACAAGTTATGTTACTGCTAGGGTAACAACATCTCAAAATGACTTGGATATTTTTGCTGATCTCGCAATGACAAAGATATCATAGATTTTCTTGATATGTGTTTCGCTCTATTTTCGAACTTCTTCTCAGTTAAGATTTTATCAGTTATCTCCTTGCAGATCCCATTTACTAATGTAATTTTAAGTTCTTATTGGTATTTTTCATTTTCATTAGAAATAAAATTACTGCTATTTGTTATGTTCTTTGCAACTCGATTCTTTTTCAAGTTGTTTTGACCCAAGTAAATAGTGTAAAAATGGCAGAAGGTGGTGGAAAAGATTTGCATCAGACAATTGAAAATTCTGCTTACGATAAAGATTTTAAGTAGAAGAAACGATTGATCCAACAACTGAATATGGTTTCTTTAATAATTTATCTAATGAGCGATTTGAAACTCCTCGACAAATATCTGCAGCTTTAGTTGATAAATACAAATAAGAGGCTATCATCTAACTCTGTATCGACTAAAGATGTAAGTGACTTCCTCAAGTCTTTAGGTTGGACAAAAATAGATGGAAATGTATGGATACCACCAAATGGCAAACCTCTAGGTAGATCTTTGCAGCAGCCTTTAGAACATACTGTTCAACAAAAAAGCATATAAGAGATCCCGAGAAAATAAGAATGCGAATAATCAAAATATAGTTCAAGCTGGACATTTAACAGATTTGGAGAAACTTTTTAGAAAGAATATGGAAATCACAAATTCAAATGTTACAGAAAAATATGATTAAGAGAAGGTTAAAATAATTGTTCAAAGAGAAAAGTAAAACAATTGCCTCTAATATTACAGCTATAAGTATTATAGCAGCAACTCTTTGCCCTATCCGTGGCAAATTTTGTTCAAAGTTTGCTAGGAGGTGGAGGAGGAAAAAGTGATGGTGGTAGCGGTGAAAAAGGTCGCTCATAGTCATTCGTAGGCAACATTAACCAGGGCATGAAAAGTACTGTAAACTATTTGTTCGGGCTATCCAAAAAGGTTGTAGCATCATTATTTGGTATCATTGACAGTGTAATAAGCTTGCTTTTCAAAACAGCTGGACAGATTGTTTCTCATTTAGCTGATCATGTCATGTTGCCTTGTTTAGCATAATTTAGTTTTTTGTTTGCTGAAGTATGAATACAGCAGGAAAAAGGACAAACAAATAATTATTTATTTCAAAATGTAAATTCAGCCAGCTACTACAGCCCACAAATGATTGTTATTTGTTTATTTCATGACCTTCATCTTTTAAATCATGCGCAGTTGCAATTACAAGACTATTATTTTTTTTGATCTTCTTGACTATCTAATTCTTACCGACGTTATCGTCTTTTATTTCGTTTTCTATCTTTTGACGAATTGGTATAAGCTGTTTATCAGCTGGTAGAATAATATTCATCACGTTGGTATTTATACCAGTGTTCTGTCCTACTTTAAATCTATATGATGACTTTTTCAAGTTGTTGCTGCAACCACAGATGCAACCCGTTTTTATCACCATAATACTCGACCATAAAAATATACCATCGCCATCAACAACATAGTTTAGTCTGAAATATATAGCTGAAATCTTATCGGGATGTTTGTTCGCCTAAAATAATTTTTTAAGCAACATTTTAACTGTGTCTTGGACAGTGTAATATATGTTCGTTTTGAACTTTTGCACCATAAAGGCATATTAAATAAGACCTGATACTTTGATTCAATCTCTATGTCCATGTTTGTCATTACTTGTTACTATTTCATTACTTTCGTTAGCCGAAAATAGTGTGCAGCTTTCAAGAGTATGTGCTGTATAGTTGTAATAACGTTTGTAAGCCTTTATCACATCAGCATGTATAGGATCTCTAAAACCCAGATTTACATTGGTATATTATTTTGGTCGGTTATTAATCAGTATTTATTTTTCCTGATAATGTATCTCCGGTCATGATTTATCGGCAAATTGTTTCAGATAAGGTTCTGTTCGGTGAATTAAATATACTATTACGCATCCGGCTATTTCTATCCCTTCTGACAGAAGTTCATATCAAACTGTGTACTGTATCTATTAACAGAGTCATCACTGTCAAATCATAAAGTGTTGTTTTCAAAAATGTTGAATGTCTTGTATCTCAAATGTTTACTTTATGTGTACTTGATTTGCATCTGTTTAAAGCAGAACTGAAATATAAAAATATATATATAAAACTCTAGAAACTCCAACAAAATCGTTGTTGTTGTACAAACACAACTTTCTGATGCATAAAGTACATGTAAAATATTGGGCCTAATTGGATAATCGAAAGGAAACTTTCTGATTTGAAAAAGTGGCGAAGTCGTTTAATCCTATTCTGTCACCGCAGAAGGTGATGACTCCATGTATATATGAGTGTGATGAAGATCCACATCCCAGAAGAAGAAATATGTCTTGTGGAAAAACCGGCTGAACAGATGGGATTAGATCGATCAAGAAGACAGAGAAAGAAGAAATAGCAGACAGTACAACAGATAGAGCTGGTCTAGATGCATCTAAGCTATGGAAACCCTTATGATTTGCCTATATTTGCTATTATGTCCACCACCAGTGGCATTATATTGCCAACTTAAATATTATACTTTCTAAAGCACCCCATGTCCTTGCAAGTGACTAGACTGTAGCACGATACAAACTGACCGACCCAAAGCCTTCAGATGTCACACACACACACACACACACGCACACACACACACACGCACACACACACATAAAATTAACACAAATGAAACAATTGTCAACACCACCAATATGTATATAAGGAAATCGAAAAATAATTTAAAATATTTCCCTACACTCGATCTAATTGACACACCGTAGATTTCATTGTAGAATAAACACGAGGATGTATACATGTATAAATGTAAAACTCACCGTCTCTGACTATGTTACGCTACACTTAGTTTAAAATTAACAATTAGTGACAATCGGAATATCCAACAGATTTGAAGGAACGACCTTCTTATGACGTATACAATTTCCTCTTCACATACGTTACCCAATCATAATACCTTAGGAGTACGACCACTACCTTGCACATCCAGCCCTGCCAAGCTAAAACTTTAGATATGAAAGTCAAAAGTTGTTTCATTACATACCTGGCAGTCAGACAGTGTGATCTCCCCTTAGATATCGGAATTGGCGCCAAATCCCGTCTATACTTCAGTTACTACCTCCGCTCGTGCTAGGTAGCACGCTCTTTATAGGCCTCGCAAAAATCCGAAATCAAGAGTTACTTGTACACACTACTGATTGAGTTGGAGGAGTTTCTCATATATAGAAAGTATACTCTATCTATATTTTGAACTATTCCTTGCTCTTTTCGAACTTTATTTGAACAACAAGTTCGTCGTACGTTATGCAAGTAGGGCCATTTACCTGCCATGGTCCCTAGTACATGTATTCAGTAATATGTACTTGAACTTTTTCTCTTGTTCGGTCAGTGACCGTATAAATTAGAGACCACTTGGTCGTGCAGGCAATTTTTTCTATAGAAAACAATTAAATTGTTTAGCAGCGTCCACTTCGAGTAAAGTTATAAGAGACTCAGCACGTCCTTCACCTGTATAATATATCACTAATGCTCTCTATTTTCTATATACAGTGTTATAGTTCATTAGCGTCCACTTCGTTAGTTATAAAGCGACGATTTGACAGGCTTTACCTATATATCTATCGTTTGCCTTCATATATATATATATATATATATATATATATATATATATATATATAATAAAGGTGTCTATACAATGGTGGGCAGGACGAAGTGCAAACGCATGAAAAAAGAGGACGATAATCATAGTACAAGCCATGGAATGTGAGTGATGCCACTTGGGCAATGCATGCTAACTATGCGTTCTTTGGAGGGAGTTTCATTCGAACCCAGATCTGTTGAACCTGCACGCCTGGATCATATCAAAGAATCCCTCTGGAGCAAACAGTTTTCAAGTGGTGGAGAAAATTGATTGGGCAAGACCACAAAACACTTTGAAAGTGTTCGAAGAGAATTGGAGAATTTTCTCATAGTGGCGTGAGCGAGGACACATTCCTCCGCTTAAGGCATTATTGCCCCAAATAGCTAACTCTCTTCTATGGATATTCTAGGTGAAGAAGTTCGCACTCATCACGATGAAAGGTGACCGTTCCACAATCTCAGGCACTTTGCATCACCACGGAAGAAAGGATATAAGACAAAAACAAATACCTTTTTTACCTTCTGGCGAACTTTGACCTGTCAGGACCAAAAGCTTTAGCTCTGTGCCCCCCGAAATGGAATCTAATATGGATTCTGACATGATTGATCAAGACGCCGTTTGAACCAGTCTCTAGAGCATCGTTGGTTCATCTCTTTTATAAGACCTGCTTCATACATGTCCTAGCTACAGCAGGCATGATCACTGAAATACATACTTTGTCGGTCGACCCGAACTCTCTACAGTTCCGTCGGAATGTTTCGATTTCACTCATGACGACCCCTGCCTTCATTGCCAAGAACAGGCTCGCGCCCATCGGCAATCAGTCTTTTGTGGTGAAGCCTTTTCCACGTTGGTCCGTCGCCTCAGGGTTGTATACAGGACCCGGTGAGGGGTTTGAAGTGGTACCTAAAATGTTCGGCAGCTTGGTAGTGGGCGGCACTACAAGTTCCGCTGGATTTGTGGGGAGGGGGATTCCAATAGCTGCGTCTACACCTACTGAGTCACTACTCCAGCCAGATACATCAAATAGTTAGAAGCTGCCTCACATATCTTAGGGGACCGGAGATGGTCTTTTGCCGGAGTAAGGGGATGTAACTCCATCCACCTCTTACATATTCTTCTAGATAATATGATCGGTTAAGGTATTTGAAGAAGAAGCCAATTTTTTTAGTACAATGTTTCTTCAATAATACTTTCTCGATCATAATACGGACACACCCTCCCAACCTCTCCGCAGACACATCCTACTGACAGCGTGCATTCCGCTCCAGTAGTAACTGAAGTATAGACAGGATTTGGCGCCAATCCTATATTTAAGGGAAGATCACTCTGTCTGACTCTCACCTGTGTAGGCAGACAACATTTAGCTTTCATAGTTAAACGTTTAGCTTGGCTGGTTTTTGAGGCAGTGGTAGTACTCCTAAAGTATTATCATCGGGTAAGAAACATATTTTACTCCAAAAATTTGCTTGTCATATATCCTACTGGATCAGTTCTTAATGTTCGTCTAATTAACGAGTTTCTTCTTTTGATCCACACTTTTTGCCTCGCATGAAGTGCCGTTACATACACTAGCAGAAACGCATCCTGCAACTACAATAGTTCTCATAAATGCAAGCAAACTCAATATATGTACCGTTTACGAAGTAATATAATTTAACTTAGTTTTCATTATCTTTAGACGGGTATTAGGAAGACACACTGATAAAACCGGAAGATATCAAGTTTGGCATATTAATATTTACAGAACTATAGAAAAAATATCCGGCTCTCAAATAGTTCAGAAAACATATTTTTTACTGGTTTATAGTTTTTAAAAAAATAACAAATAGTATATCCATTATATTAGTGGACAAAAATATTATCTTGAGGTAAAAGGAACGAAAATTATCCCGGCTCAAAAGAAAACTCCAGGACGCCCCCTCCATCCCCTCCCACCCCCCACCCCCAATTAAATGATCGGTCCCTTAATGATCTAGTTTATAACATGATTTTATATCGATGTTTGCAGCAACTTTAAATCCCAATGACACTTTCACGCACATGAGTGACAGAGGAATGGATATGCATTCAATATGATGGATAAAGTTATCGTTACTGGAAATAAACGTGGATAGTGAATGGGTAGATATAGAATATCCTCTTTATGACCTTTAATTGTGTGCATGACTGCATGCAATCGCCATAACCAGAAACTGCTTCTTATCTCATTAATATTGTTTAATTTAGACTGCAAGTAAATGAGCATTTTTTTTCTCTCTCTCTAGCTTCACTATAAAAGAAATACAAAAATTCAAGTATTTTAATGTAAATCACTTAATTCTTGAAACAAGTGTTTTTCCACCAATAATGTTATGTGTGTGTGTGTGTGTGTGTGTGTGTGTGTGTGTGTGTGTGTGTGTGTGAGAGAGAGAGAGAGAGAGAGAGAGAGAGAGAGAGAGAGATGTTACTGTTAAACAACAATTCAGTTGCTTTACTCAACATTTCTTCTTTGTGCATTGTGCGTTGTTGTTCGTTCTTCGAGTTCGAAGATGACCATGACATCACTAACTGGTTTGGTTTCTGTGAGCACGTGAATGGATGATCAGGACAATTTGTGCTCTGAACTGTCTGTGGTACACTGGACAGCAGATGCCGCTTGGGGTTCCTTGATCAATAGATGACGTGCTGCAGTTCTGAGATTTACGCTGCTCGCGCTTCTGCACTGCCTCTGCAATTCTCATCAGTTCAAAGTATGTAGCTCCAGTATGGATGAGACTGCGCCAGATGGAGCGATACTGTGCGAGATCTTCCCAAGACTCAGCGTCAATGTTGAAATATGTCAAAGATGACTTAAGGGAATATTTGAAGTGTTTCTTCCGACCACCCTAATATCGCTTTCCCTCTTTCAGTTCACCGTAGAAGATCGTATTTGGTAGTCGCTCTTCTGGCATCCTGGTAACGTGGCCTGTCCATCTCATCTGTGATTTCCTCAGCAGAGTGCTAATGCTTGGAATTCCTGCCTATGTGACAATCTCAGTGTCTAGGACCCTCTCCTGCCATCTTATCCTCATCAGTTTCCTCAGGCAGCCCATGTGAAAATGGTTTAGCGTCTTGGCTGGCGTCTGTACACCGTCCAGGTTTCGCATGCATACAGCAGGGTCAGCAACACAATGGATTTGTAGACCTTCAGTTTTGTTTGCAAACTGGTGCCTCTGCGCTCCCACAAATTTGCGCGTAGTCTGCCAAAGGCCACACTTGCTTTAGCGATTCTGCCGTTGATTTCATCATCGATGTGGACTGCACGTGACAGTGTACTGCCGAGATATGTGAACTTGTCCACTTCAAGGAGAGTTTGGCACTGTACGCACTGCAGATGCATTCAGCAGGGCATCATACTTACTAAATATATCTTATTTTATATTCCTTATTCATTGTTTTTTCTTTCTTTTTCAGGTATCGCATGACATAAAAGACCGTTAAAACCCCTCTAAAACAGTGATGATGTGCAGTATCATTATATATATATATATATATATATATATATATATATATATATATATATATATATATATATAATTTCAGTATCTTTTAAAGTTATCATTTGAAGGGAAGAAACATAATTTTCTACGTCTCAACTTTAGAAGACTTTGAAAACCTAATAATCTGAGGAACTTACATGTTACAAATACCATAGAATATTCCATAGACGGCTTCACACAATAAAACAAAACTTTTAACCTTTTTTCTAATTATAAAACTCCAGGTAATAATAATAATAATAATAATAATAATAATAATAATATAATAATAATAATAAACATTATTCACCTGCAATGTGTATTGATTATTTGTTGTTTTTCCCCGTTAACAAGTTGTATATATCTCACAACCATTCCTTATGAATGGGAAATAACAAATTATATTTTATGAACAATTTTAAGACATTTAGAATATCATATTAAAAAGGTAGACGGAGAAGAATGTTTTAGCAGGAGTTTCTAGTGTTTATAGTTGTGATAGAAGTATAATTAGTGTACTGAAAATTACAATAAAAGTCTTGTAAGTATAGTTTAACGTGTGTAGTTATTAGTTATATCGTTAAGTTCAAATATATGAAAATCTGTTTTGTGTTTCTCATGCCATGAGCAAGGTGTTTCACGGAAGGTGTACTTTGTCAGCCAATCAAAGATTTTTCTATAAGTATTGATAGTATTTGAAATCTTTTCATAATTATCATTGCCGGTCATAACGTTTAAATAAGTCCAAAAGAATTAACATTCACTTCTATCCGAGTGCATTTTAAAAAATGGCGGGGATTATGTCTTATAACCCGTCTATCTGTCTGTCTGTATATTAGTAATGTAGTGTATCTCCTACGCTATTGAAGATACAGACATGAAACTTTGGAATATGATTGGCGGTGGTCTTTTCGTGTGCACGGTGATTTTGTAAAAGAAAATTTAATAAGACTCTTGTGGGTAGGAACATGGGCTGGGGAGTGTTTTTAAAAAGTATTGTAGATGATCTGAAAGTTGAGATGTGTCATCGTCAAGGCCAGTGCTATAACATATGTAATAGGTTTTCGAGTTACAGTCTCTGGTCTTACCCCAGAGTTGGACACTGTGGTAAAGCTGACTCTGGTGACAACTTGGAAATTGTTGAGATAACCACCCTATTACCGTATATAGGTTTGAAGGACATGATACGAAATAATATATATCCAATACAGACCATGGGCAATGCCTCTTAGGTTGGGGACTTGCCTTTGAGTCATAGCTTGGAAACAGGTGAAATTCCTACCTTCAAACCATATATTGGTTCATGGATATGAGACAAAATTAGACATACATCCAGCACGGATCTCAGCTTGTGCCCCTGTTGTTGGGAATTTGACCCTGACTTATAATTTTGAAACTGTTAAGATTCCCACATGCATGTAAAGCAACGGTGTCAATATTACCACTTTCATGGTTCTCACTTCAAGGCCAAAGATGGATATTACTATTTTTGTCTGGATCTGTAGCTTGCAAACTTTTAAACAAAGTAATATCAATATCATGGTCACATCAGCACAATCAAAGTCACATGTGAAGCTTACTCACTTTTTGTATTAGGAGTGAAACTCTGAAACCACTGAAGACAGTGAAATTAAACTTATGTTTAAGTCCTAACTTCTGAATAAGTCATTTATTTTGTGTGGTATTTTCATCAACATTGTTTTTATCAGGGCTCTAGCTCCGAAAATTCTCAAGGATATTAGAAGTGAGAAATGCTTCATATAGTCATGCATCATAACGTAAGGTCATATCACTTAACACACTTTTATGATCCAATTTTCAATGTCAAAGCCATTTTGCATGGTTGGGCTGTAGTCCAGAAGCTGTTTCAGTAATCAAAATGAAATATTTTGGACATTGTGTCTTGTACAACTATCAAGATACTCGATCCCATTTATCTTTGATGAATATCTAAGCCTATAATGATGATTCTGTGTACATTTTGCTTATTCATATGTCTCAGTTCTTTACGACTTTGTAAATGTATCAGCGTAGCTCTTGACGTTTTTCTAACTTGCTTTTCAATCGCTTGATCAAGTATAGAAAACTTCATCTCTGAGTTATTTAACTAAAAGATTGTAAATATATAGATTAATACAACTTTTTATTTATCAGTCATAAATTTTCGCAAAATCCCACCTGCACTCTCTAGTTCGGAAATCCCGGAGAGCAGTAAACGCTTTCTTTTTTTGGGAGGGGGGAGGGTGTTAGCCACCTCAAGGGACAGTATTCGTCGTCTTAACGGTGAATTTGGAGGGCTGATGCCTTTGGTTTTTTATGTCGAATCATCCAAGATGTAGCTTAGTCGCTTTATCTACACAGTTAATTACACAGTTAATTTTACACACGGCAGTTTGTTGTGCGATGTATTCATAAGCTATGTCAACTCAATTCTCCAAGCATCAACTTGATTTCATACTACCCTCAACTCATAATCAAGCAACACAATCCACTGTATTACTTGAACTGATGACTAGACTAGAGAATACGGGTGAGCCCAAATATTAAGGACGCTGATTTACTGATATACTGTTATTGTCCCCGTTAATTGCAAAATGACATGTGGTTCATTTAAAATATCTTTAAAAGCGTACAAGCCCTTTCTGAGTCACTTCTAAACAAAGATTAGACACTTAAATACTTATTTTTTATTTCTTATTTAAAGAGGGAAGTAGCTTGTACAAGCATAACAACACATCAAGAATTATCTCTGTTGAGCTTTTGTGTTATGATTTTTGCACAATCAAAACTTACAGTGTGACCTAGAAAGTCGAGGGTATTGTTTTGCGTTTAAAAAATGAGCGGTGCAGTGATCACTCTCTGAAATCAATCAGATTGTAGACCATGACAAATTTGCTTTCTGTTCCAGACAGACTCGGTTGTTTTGATTGGCTGACATCAGCTTTGTATTTCTAGTTTTGGATATTATTCTTTATATCCTGTTTTGAAGCTTTCCTGCATTTTCCCGTTTGTATTTTTTTTGTGCATTTTTGTTTTAACATGCTCGAGTAAATATCTGTATTTAATGGCCCAACCATGCAAACACATAAATGTGTAATCATCATACCCTTTCAGGACGTAAAGACACGTTTTTGATCTCCCCAATTAAGCTGTTTCACAAATGAGCCGTCTAGACAACGTTTGTATGAGCTATTTCTTCTTTCCATTTAGTTTGGTCATTTTGCAGAACCACAATTATAGCATTTTTCGTCTCCATTTATTTCAGTAGTATGGTTTCAAAAGCACGATAATATGGGTTTTTTTCAGTAGTAAGGTTTCGGTAGTACAATAATAGGTGGTCCAATACTCTCATACATATATCGGGAGGAGATGTACAGAGTATATACCTATTGAGAGAGCGGTAAGTTTATTTAATAAGTGTATCATTATTTATTGTTTTGTTTTTCATGGACGACTGCCCACGTCAAAAAGATGGTACTATTTTTAATTAGGTACACTGAGCCAGCTCTTTCATTAGGTATCTACTTATTTACGTGATAAATTCTTGTGTGGGCAACTAGTTCCATAACTTTTGATGAATTGCCCCAAAACATAGCGAATATTATTGACATCATGTTCGGATGAGTTTTCCAGAGTTACGCTCATTTATGGTGTTAATGTATGTACTATAATTCTTGAGTCGGCATCTAGTCCCACTGCTTATGATGAATTGCCCTAAATCTCAGCGGACATTATTGACATCAGATGAACATGTGCATATAGTCAATTTTTCACGATCTAATGATTTGTTAGAGTTATACCCCTTTCTTTGTATCCATTTAAAATGTTCCTTGGATGTTCATACATACATGCTTACAGTCAGTGGCGTCACTAGGGTTGGCGTCACCTAGTGCGGTAAACTCATGGTGTCACCCCCTCCAGACTTCCCCCATGGACCTCCTCCGAGTCCTCCTGTACCATACCATACAGAATCGCCTATAGTAATGTTTGTAAATTTAAGTCCTAAAGTTACAAAGGACATAAGAAGAAAACCAAAAAATTTGAGGTAACAGCGTTTAAGAACTGCAACAAACTTATGTTATTTTTTATTTTAATATTAAACATTAAACATTAAACTTTACAGTTTAAACTTTTCCATTTTGGTGTCACCCGCCTGTGATGGTGTCACCCGGTGCGGCCCGCACCCCCCTAGTGACGCCACTGCTTACAGTTATTGTTCTTTTCAACTTGCACCATTAATTCAAACATAGAGGGTACGGGGGCATTCGTATCCTATGGACATACTTCTGTTTGATTAATATCTCCCTCTTTGTTGCTAATTATACTACAAATCGAAAACTGAGACAATTTAAGAATGCATATGCATTTATTTTGTTGGATATAGTAGTATATGCAAAAACAGTTTCAAGGCCCGAAAAATTCAAATCGCATAAAAAGTAAATGGAACAATGAGCCATACAGACTTAATACTGTTTGGACACAGGTCACCATTAGAAATACCTATATATTACTACGGCTAGTATAGGTAATATGTCTATATCTCATAGTATATCCATCCGCAACATTCTTGAAAATTGCACATATTTAATCAAAGTCATAAATATAACCTTGCTTCATATTGATTACATCACGGATTTCACACAAAATATTCCGTATCTTAGTAAACATAGTAAAATTCAGGTATAAGGTAAACTAAAGACGTAAAGACAACAGGTATATGCCTGAGTGGTTTGTGAGAAATTGCGATCTCGACTGAACAATGTTGAACAAACTACTCAAAAGGAATGAGACTCCTGCGTACAGGGTAATTTTCTGAACAATAACTCAAAATATTGACCAACCATATATGTTTGGGCTGCAACCAATCAGGATGAAGATCAAACTTTGACTCCGAATTGATTGTGGTCACACCAAGGAGGGACAACTTACAGCAGGACACCAGTAGAAGATATGTTTACTTTCTTTTGTAATTAATCATTTCGAATTCTTCAAAACAACCCATTGGTTTTTGTTTTCCAAATTGATGATCAGCAATATATATATATATAATGACTTATTTATTTAGTCGTTTATATATTAAATTAAATAATTAATTAGTTTTATTTTATTTATTTATTTATTTATTTATTTATTTATTTATTTATTTATTTATTTATTTATTTATTTATTTATTTATTTATTTATTTATTTATAGGAAACCTGAGTAACAACATCAACAACAACCCCTGTCACATCCCTGACCATCACAAACGCGGCCCCCACCCATAAAGACGCTTGTCTAGCTCTGAGTATCAAGTTCATGTCTTTATCATTGCGATGCTGGAGTTACAAATATGACCAAATGGGTGTACAAGATGTCGATTTCGCACGGACATCACGGCAATGTCACAGTTTTGTACAGAAGATGGCACTATAAATATATGTTCCTACAAGCAGGTGCTTGTTGAATAAAATGACTAAATTCAATTTTTTTTCTTTCATTTTTCCTCATCAAATCGTCAGATGACGACAGAATAATTCCAATAACAAACACCGGGCAAAACAATAAACAAAAATTGTTGCAAGTAATACGTGTCCATACATATTTTAAAAATTTGTATCGTCGTGTTTTTCATGAAGTTTATGCAGTAATCTGCCCTCAAGTCATGCTGGCTAGGAGTCGATAAATCCAGTCGTTCATGTTTTGATTGTACTCAGGAGAATCAATATCATAACGAACAACTTTATGTGTGAAAGCATGCAAGGAAATAGGTAGGTAGTGTAAGTAGGTACAAATCATTGTAAACATAAAGAACAGGGCTTGTAGAAGGTGCGAAAGCACGCATGGAAATAGGTAGGTAGTGTAAGTAGGTACAAATCATTGTAAACATAAAGAACAGAGCTTGTAGAAGGTGTCAAAGAACGCATGGAAATAGGTAGGTAGTGTAAGTAGGTACAAATCATTGTAAACATAAAAAACAGAGCTTGTAGAAGGTGTCAAAGAACGCATGGAAATAGGTAGGTAGTGTAAGTAGGTTCAAATCATTGTAAACATAAAGAACAGAGCTTGTAGAAGGTGTCAAAGAACGCATGGAAATAGGTAGGTAGTGTAAGTAGGTTCAAATCATTGTAAACATAAAGAACAGAGCTTGTAGAAGGTGTCAAAGAACGCATGGAAATAGGTAGGTAGTGTAAGTAGGTTCAAATCATTGTAAACATAAAGAACAGAGCTTGTAGAAGGTGTCAAAGAACGCATGGAAATAGGTAGGTAGTGTAAGTAGGTTCAAATCATTGTAAACATAAAGAACAGAGCTTGTAGAAGGTGTCAAAGAACGCATGGAAATAGGTAGGCAGTGTAAGTAGGTTCAAATCATTGTAAACATAAAGAACAGAGCTTGTAGAAGGTGTCAAAGAACGCATGGAAATAGGTAGGTAGTGTAAGTAGGTTCAAATCATTGTAAACATAAAGAACAGAGCTTGTAGAAGGTGTCAAAGAACGCATGGAAATAGGTAGGCAGTGTAAGTAGGTTCAAATCATTGTAAACATAAAGAACAGAGCTTGTAGAAGGTGTCAAAGAACGCATGGAAATAGGTAGGCAGTGTAAGTAGGTTCAAATCATTGTAAACATAAAGAACAGAGCTTGAAAAAGTGTCAAAGAACGCATAGAAATAGGTAGGTAGTGTAAGTAGGTTCAAATCATTGTAAACATAAAGAACAGAGCTTGTAGAAGGTGTCAAAGAACGCATGGAAATAGGTAGGGTACGGCAGGAACGTAAACAACAGTTATTCCAGGTTGTGACTCTTTTCAGGGGATATATTTTATTGATAAGAATTTATTCCACATTTGTCACGTAAAATATTACAGGTGGAGCGCATATTTATTGACCCAGGTGAGGTAATAGAACCATGCATATCGGGTTAATTGCAGAGTGTTAAAGAGCTTTCCTTCGAGTTTCTATGTGGAAAGTAACATCAGCAGAGACATTTCTACTAGAGTTGATACATGTGATTTACAAAATTTGAAATGTTCAGAATGGTTGCTTTTGCACTGACAAACAACTTAGAGATGTTTTAAAAGCATCTAATTAATACCTTTGTAATACATATACAGTCAAATCTACCTAAGAGGCAACCTGTATTGAGTAATAACCTGTTTAAATGAGCCACTTTTGTAGGTCATGTAAACCTAATTAATGTATATACATACATACATGTTTTATTTGTATGTATGTATGTGTATATATATATATATATATATATATATACATGTTTTATTTGTGTCATTATATATATATATATATATATATATATATATATATATATATATATATATATATATATATATATATATATATATATAATGACACAAAAGTTGGAAAATGGTGCTGGGAAAATAAAGCTTCCCAACGTTTCGGCTTAACGCAAGATCTTTCCCAGAGAACAATACAAAACAACATAGACACCCAGACACAACAAGTGACACGTGTAGAACAATAAATAATTACATTTTGGTACAGAAAAGGAAAACTGTCCAGAGAAATGACAATGTCTAAACTAAAGAAAAAGAACAAAATAACAAGAAATAACTGCACGTCGGGAAAAGAATCTATTATCTATGAATAAGGCAAACTTTTAATATATATATATATATATATATATATATATATATATATATATATATATATATATATATATATATATATATATATATATATATATATATACACCTTAATTAAGCAAAAGCCGGTCATTTTCCAGAGGTAGCTGTATATATCTTTAAAAATGCCATCATTATCCTCAGTACCGTTTATTACATCCTGAAGGATTGTCTGAAACATGTAATTGACTCCTCCCTTTTGTTTGAGATTCAAGATATAAATTGAACCATTCAGACCTAGATAGATTAGTCATTGTGTTATCGAGAACATATGTGACCTGTCTGAACTGAGTCATATTTGGAATTTCTCACCTGCTCTTTACGTTGATATTACGTATCGGGGGAAATGTACGATATATAAAAATTATCTAACCTGTGTGACAATCAATATTATTTATTCGTCTTTAAAAATTATGTTAATGTTATCAAACATTCTCCTGTAGAATCCAGGCATAGCACTTTCCCCTCTGTTTGGTGTATATTTGTAATTCTCTATAATAACTTCTATATACCTTGATTTCTGTAGTAGGAATCCAGATGGACTGTGTATTTAGATGAGAATCAATTAATGGGTCGACATGCAAGTATGTCAGCTACGCACGAATGCCTCTACCACCATCTTTGAAGCATCATTTTTTGGGTTGATGTATGCATGGTCGAGATGGTATAGGGGTTGGTGCTTACAGGCAAGGCAATGGGTGCCCGCGGATCTGGGTTTGAATCTCCGTAGAGTACGAATTAAAAATTCTCTAACCTGTATGATAATATTATTTATTCGTATATATATATATATATATATATATATATATATATATATATATATATATATATATATATATATATATAAATGACACATCGTCACCTATAAAAATCATCCAACGTTCCTTTTGCATCTTTCAAAAGATTAAGTTAAACTCTTGCGTCACTCTCATATCTTACAACTTATGTTTACTTGTGAATGAAATGTATTTAAGGAGTTAAATTATGTTTCTTATAATTTGTGCTTGATAGTGTTTACCAGACAGCCACTCACTTCGAAATCTATGAATAATTTAAATGCTATTTTTCTCCACATCTGTGAAATAAAGTGTGTTTATTGAAATTACTAGAATATCGAGATAGCTCGCTAACAAATCTCATGACTGCCCTTACATATACATCTTTAACATTATTGAAATATTTAAATGATTCCATGGAGAGTTTACGAAAGTTAGTCTTATCTCAACCATTGAAAAGTAATTTTGGAAGCAGTACCTTTAATAGTCGCCTCAGACTACATAATAAATTGTACAGCATATATAAGTACAAAATGTCTACAGTAGAACAGTGAATTAGTAACGAAACCTATCGATACGTTTGTTGCTACAGTCCATATTACTTTTAACCCTTTGCTTTTACTGTGTTATTTATTTATGCACCTGAAGATTGATGAACGTTTTGGAGGTTGTGATGACTGAAAAACGGAAGCACTGTTTCCCATTAACCTATTGGATAGGTTATTTCCAGGTTGCGTTTGACACCGTAGATAAGAGGTCTTTTTATCAGAATGTAGACCGTTGACCAACCTTGCACACTGTCGGTCATATCATCACACTCCACCAGGTTAAGTGTTAGAATGACACACTATCAGTGAAAGTCTGCAGAGATAGTAAAATCGTGAGCATGCTAGTTTTGTGGAGGTGTCCTACACAAAAGATAAATCCTTTTGCACTGCATTATCAGTAACAGTGTGCATACAATACGGCCTCTTGCAAGTGTTACATCAGAGGCAGACATTGATCATAGAGAAAATGAAGGTCTTACTAATTGTGATGGCAGTGTCTATTGTGGCGACAGGTGAGTAAAATTAATTACTGGCATTTCTTGTATTAAATAGTTAAGGCCTCAATAAACAAGAATGTCTTGTCACAAAATATTTTCATTTTATCAGAAAAGTGTTCATCAGTATTTTTTTTCAAAACAGGTTCACTGAGTGCTTGATAAAAGTGAAAGCTCGTCCTTGAATCGGATTTTCTCCCTCGTTCTGCACAAGAACTTCGTCCAAAATGTGAAACCAAATGTTTTGCTATATGTATTACCGATGAAGTCGAGTATTCCTAGGAATACATTTTATGATCTGATGGAAATCGAATATTCCTAGGAATACATTTTATGATCTGATGGAAATCGAATATTCCTAGGAATACATTTTATGATCTGATGGAAATCGAATATTCCTAGGAATACATTTTATGATCTGATGGAAATCGAATATTCCTAGAAATACATTTTATGATCTGATGGAAATCGAAAAGCAAAAAATAATAAAACAACAACGATGTGGTTTTGAAATGCCATTTTCGAATTCCATGGTGTTTTAAGATGAACTAGTCATAGGTCAGCGTGAAGTGTGTGATGTTTTACTACTTTTGGGCGACTCGATTAGTGAAAGGTCGCTCACCTTGCTGAGATGATACAAATTGTACATCGAAGCTCGCGAGAAGTTACGAATTACAAGTATAGTGCCTACCTCTGAATGTAAAATCAAGACAATGGTCAGTTTTCATCTAGGTCGATCAAAATGGAGTTTTTGTTTTCTTAGCTCTGCTTTGAGAATCCGGAGACAGATTGGACTGAATCCGTCCATCTGTTTGTGTGAGTGCGTCCGTCCGTTCGATTACAAAAATGCAAGATCAATTAGCCAACAAATCGGGATTTGTGGGATGCTTTCAGTCAAAACGTCGAATTCTCTCATTTAATCTTTACTTATATAGAACTTGACTTATACTCTGCACTATTTAGCTAGTATTGTGCTGACGTGTCACTAAACCCTATACATACATATATCATTGTTTATGACAAAAAAAGTTTTTTTTAAGGTTTATGTACTTTTTTCTATCTTCAGCTATATTTAATTGAGATCATCATCATTTGTATTTTTGTAGAAAAAAACTGAAAGGCCTTCAAACCATTTTGCTTTCTGCTAAATTGTTCGAAATTCTGTTGAGTAGTTTTTGAGCAGAATCCATCTAGATAAAGTAATTACAGTCATATTGGACCACAGATCGAATTCATTTGTATACAATTTAAAGACCTTTAAACATAGATGGTTCCTGTCAAATTTGGTTAAATTCTGTTAAGCGCTTTTTATAAAAGAAGTCATTTAAAAGTTTGTATATGTTTAGTAACAGCGGTCATATTTAACGACGGATCGCCATTGTGTGTCCAAACTTAAAAGGTCTTTACGGCAGGATGAGGTTTGTCAAATATGATCAAATTATGTTGAGTGGGTTTTTATTTATTTATTTTTTTAATTTTTTTTTAGAATAAGTCGCTTAACGGTTTTTCTATCATCAGTAATCATGGCCATGTTTGATGCCAGATTTACATTATTTGCACAAATCTGAACTGCTTCCAAGCAAGGATAGTTTCTCTAAAATTGGGTCGAAGTCTGTTGAGCAGTTTTTAGAAGAAGTCATTTAAAAGTTTCTCTAATGTTATAATGGCGGATATATTTGGTAGCGCATCGTCATCATTGGTATATAACTGTAAGGCCTATATTTCATAATGCTTTCTTTTAAATTAAGTTAAATTCTATTTTTTAAAAGAATTATTTAAAAGATTTTTTGTAAAATTATGTCAGCCATAGTTGATGGCTGATCAG
Organism: Margaritifera margaritifera; assembly: GCA_029931535.1. Classification (NCBI taxonomy): domain Eukaryota; kingdom Metazoa; phylum Mollusca; class Bivalvia; order Unionida; family Margaritiferidae; genus Margaritifera; species Margaritifera margaritifera. The sequence continues at coordinate 1,868,029 of JAQPZY010001434.1, read as the reverse complement.
CATCATTTTCGGTCATGTGAGCAAACAACGAATCTATATACATGTATACTGCAGTTTACTTTAAGTATTACCCTTTGTGCAAACCTATATTTTATCCGTTGGTAAACAAGAAGACAAAGAAAATAGAACCTGTCAGTGTGCATGTAAATTGACCTAAATAGTGTGGGTTCTGTCAATTGGTTTTTACTTGGTGGGTGGGAGGTGGGGATGCTGAAAAGAACAGATGCAGTATTATAGCTTTGTTTTGTTTTGTTTTAAATCCAACAAAGTGTTATTTGACAAGAAAATAATTCAATATTAATACTAAAATGGGACCTTGTTATATTTTTCTCGTAGTGACCAATAGATGCAGTTTTAAACGGTTTTCTTTTCTTTCTTCCGAGTTATTCCGAGAACAGTATATGGAGCCAATGTCAGAATAAAAAAATTACAAACAGGAAATAAAGTTCAAGCAGCAGGTTTGTCGATGACTTGTCTCCATTAGAGATCTCAGTTTTTCAGAGTAGTTTGTGTCACTTCAAATTACATG